>JAGDQP010024795.1:9849-27557 GCA_022664845.1 Lepisma saccharinum
ATTTCATTTCATTTATTCGTATATCAAGTAGCAATACATGCATAAGATACAATCAAGATAAAGTCGTGACAAATAGAGTACAATAACATTTTGCAGATAATATGTTAAAAATATGTTATGTGCAAAAACTTCCAAATAGAGTTTTGCAGATCTCCCATCGATTTGTAACTGTACAAACTTTTAAGCTGAAGGATGTGGGCGGTAATGGGAGGGGGTATGGCAGAATCCCTGTTGTATACTGTAAAGCCAAAGAACATATTTTCTTCTGTGCGGTAATTGATTTAAGGGAACATCGGAGATGACGCAATCACATGGAGTTGTTCAAATATTTATTTTCATCAACGTATATATAGAGAGAAAGAAATGAAGAGGAGAGGAGAAGAACATACATTAAACAATTAAAGCGTAGGAGGAAGGAATATTCTAGAATCCCTGACGTAAACAAAAGCAAGAAAAAAAAATGCTCAGGAGGTTGGAAATGTCGAACTGTTTGATAGATCTGGTAATAGATGGCAGTAATAATACACACACGTTTTTTCAGAATCCTAATGCTGGTAAAATATCATAAGATATTTTAGACTTCATATACTTTCAACTGATTTTTTTTATTTAAGTAGTCAAAAGTTCAAAACCATTTTTAATTTTGCGTTGACAGAAATTATTAAAAATTTTGTTCCTGATATTTTAGTAAATAAGTTGTTAAGACGTAGGTCCTGTCCAAAACGTGGTTCCTTCAAGGAAATTCCAAACCGATTCATGGATTTTGAAATAAATGATATCGAGCTACAAATTTAGTATATTTAATTTAGTTCGTTCTAGGGTTGCCACCTTTTGGTGAATAAATTACGGGACTCTCTACAAAAGACACGGGATAATGCCAAAAAATACGGGGCAAATATGAAATAACCTAAAGATGAAAGTAACTAGTAAGGTCCTATACTACTATATGACTAACCGCACAATTTAAAACCTCCATAGTAAAGAAAACACAGAAAACGTCTTGCTTGTAGCCTAAATGTTCTCACTCCAAAAGTACTGGCGGGCGAAAAATTGATATTTCAATTTCGTAAGCACATTTGGCGTTAGTATCTGCACTGCAAAAATTACTTTTAATTCAACAGTTTTCCTGTGTTCCTGGGTGACCACAATTTTTTTTTGTTGAATCAACACAACAAACGGTGGTGATTTCGGTGATTCAACACAATGGATGCGTTTTCAATTCTGATTCAACACATTGAAGAGTTTCATGCTACCACTATCACAGTGGTGAATCAACAAAATCATACAACGAACGGTGTTAATTTAATACAAAAGTCGTGGTCTCTCTCTGGTACACTGAAAAGTGTTGAATTAACAGAGCCATTTTTTGTAGTGTGTTATCAACTAGAGCAAACAAGGAGCGAGAATCATATCCCCATCTCCAGATTTCATGTTGGGACCTCGGGATGTGAACAGAGTCTGCTCGCCAGTCTTTATGTAAACAGTTGGGAAAAAGTCCATCACTGTTTATTTGTTCAAATTATAGATATGTTGAAAATATGTGTGAGAATTTAGTACTACTAACAAATACGGGACAACCATTTATAATACGGGACGCGCATATTTCATCTAAAATACGGGACATCCCGTATTATAGATCTCAGAACTACAAGTCCGACAGAGTTGGTCTATACACCACTGGATTTGTCATGTTCTGCAACGGTGAGGAAAACAATTAATGTGACTCTAAAACTGGCAGGTCCTTTTCATTCGCTTAGTATTCTCCATTTGTGCCCCTACGAGATTTCAGTAGCCACAAGTTCGACAAAGATAAGCCACACACCGTTAGAATTGTCATGGACACCGGTGGGAAAATCTATGACTTTGACCCTGAAACTGGCAGGCCCCGGCATTTGCCTAGTAACTTCATTTATCCATATGAATTTAACTCTTTCTTTTGGATACGTTATAAGATAATTTTAATATATACGGGGGCGCTTTGGTTTTGTCTACAATAAAACCATTACTTAGCTTGTCTTCCTTTGCCAAATCTATTTCATAGATAAATCCCTCTCTGAAACTCGTGTGCTACAGTGGAGTTACATAAATTACATCACGTATAATACATCTCCCCTGGCTAAAGGAGTTAATTCGTAATTGCTTGTGTTCTTTCTGGAGTTTCGTGCATAAAATCGATAAAGACCACTAGTAGAAAACAGAAAAGAAAATATGAAAACGTCATTCTCTGTCGTTTAAGGATCATTCATCTTGATTTTTCATATACAAACATAATTTAAGAAAAAGAAAAATATACAAGAAAAATAAGCGACAAGAAGAACTCACACAAACATAGGACTTGCACTAGGAAATATATCCTTCAAACTGCTGTTTGCATGCAATTATTGTTTGCCGTTAATACCGTAATTTTGAGTTTCTAATACAACATATAGACAGGGAAACTAAATACAGTGGGTAAAAAAAGTATTTGGATAAAGTTCAACGAAGAAGAAAAACATGACCCATTTCGAAATCTCTTGCTCTTTTATGATAATGTGGATGCCTTAGATGCTATAGAAATAACTACCACTCGATACACCACTGTAAGGCTACAGGCAACGAGAGAGTGAAGACTACGTAAATCCATTACAAAAATGTATTTGGACAACCCCATACTACTCTTGAAAGAAATGTTCTTGGTATCCTTTTGTGTACAAGAGGAGTCTACGTAGTGTACTGAAGCAATTCACACCACGTCAGGCAAGCCAAGATTGTTGGAAAGCCATGCTTTACCGTTGGATATATCATAAGGAAACATAAAACAGAGCAAGTATTGCGGAATAGAATCCGTTCTGGCCAACCAAGGAAACTAACTGTCCTGAATGAAACCTACATTCTTCATTCTGTGAACAAAACTCAAAGAACTAGTGCTAAAGATTTGGCTACTTCACTCGACTAGAATATGTAAGTTAATGTTAGTAACAACCCAAAATTCTTTGAAACAATTGGGATTTAGAAGATGTGTATCCAGGGTATTAATACTGGCCACTCCACTAGTAATTACACAACCCCAAACCATAACAGATCCTCCAACATTTTTACCAGTTGAAGTAATGTTCTGCTTTCTGAAAGCTTCATTCTTCTTTCATCACACGTCCTGATATCCATCACTACAATACAAGTTTATCTTAGTCTCATCCTAGGATTTTTTTCCCAAAATTCTAGGCACTCATATCGATATTTCTTGGAAAATTAGAACTTCTACTTTCTGCTTTCTTCTGATATGTTTTGTTTCTGGCTATACATCTTTTTAATCCATTTTTTTGTACACATCTAAACATCTGTAACATTAACTTGCATATCATAGGCAAGTGAAGTAGCCAAATCATTAACACTAATTCTTTGAGTTTTGTTCACAGAATGAAGAATGGGTTTTATTCCGGACAGTTAGTTTCCTTGGTTGACCAGAACGAATTCCCAATAATTGTTCTGTTTAATGTTTCTTTATGATGTATCCAACGGTAGAGCATGGCTTTCCAACAAGCGTATCGAGTAGTAGTTATTTCTATAGCATTCTATCTATGGTATTCAAATTATCATAAAAGCCCAAGAGAGTTAGAAAGGGCCACGTATTGCGTGTGATATAGCTTTTTTTTCCCTGTGGTCAACCTGTCCAAATAATTTTTCTCACTGTATGTGAGACAGAAGCTTCTTGAACCATGTCTGTCGAGATCGAAAACCGAGAATTAAAAGAAGAAAAACAATATTTGTCCAATAAAGTAGTAGCGCGGCAAAAGGGTGAGCCGGACAGAAGGAGAACCTCATTTGGAAAAGCTGAGTAACTCCTCTGCACACACTAACATTAGTTTCTGTTATTTTCTAAGTTTATTTTCGAGTAACAGCCGAAACTTTGTTCTAATTAGTTAGAACATAATATGTTTTAGTAAACATTTTTTTAACGTTATACGTAGTTAAATTTGGTAATAGCTGGGCCTAGGGAAGCCTTCATAATGACTATATGAATATACAACGTTTTACCAAATCTGAATTGAATTTATATTAAGATCATCATATGTGCCTTCTTAAATTCTTATTTGACAACAAAACACATATGTGAATGGGACCCCAAAGTTACACAGAAATCGGCGCCCTTGGGTAGTAGTATTTTATGAATTGACTGTCACGAGAAAGTGCAACATGTCACGAAAAGTTTGGACTGCAGTTGGAGTTCTGGGAAGCAGCAAGAGATGGAAAGTTTGATTCGTTTGAAAAACCAGTTCGCCGGAAACTAGTTTTTTTAAGTTCCAACGAAGTAGTTTATTTAGTTAGCAAACGAAAAGAAAGCAGCTTTGATTTTCTGCTCGATAATATATATTCTAGTTATTATCTATAATTTAGTTAACTTCAATAATTTCAACACAAAGCAAAATAAAACACTGCTAAATTCATTAGTTTTACGAAGAACACCCTAGTTAATATTTTTTGTTTTCGTTTTCCCTATGCAACCCCTCTATACATATTCTGCGACCTCCAGGTTCAGAAACCCTGATCAAGCCCATAAAATAAGGGACATCATATTCTTTACAAAAATGATGATATAGAAAAAATCACTGGAAACATCTCCAGAAGTTGGAAAATTATTACTGAAAATAATTTCATTTAAGTATAGGTCTACGTATGTTGCTAGGGATTGTATCAGTGCACGGTGTTGCATTATCCGTTTATTTCCAAATCCTATCACAGTTTAATCTCCTATGACGTAATTTTTAAATACAAGGTTCAAAAGCAGTGTGGAGAGAGCTAAAGTGCATTTCTCTGTTTTTATTAATTATTAATAATCCTCAACGTGGCTGAAATCTGCATCAACAGAAGGAGCCAGATTGAAAGTTTTTTCGCGTGTCCACTTTAATTAATTTTAGTGGGTTAGTGCAAAAAAGAAAGTATAAATATACAACTGTCAGCCAGAGAATGATCCTTGCTGTCCTGAAATGAGTATAATCCAACATAAAAGACTGGCAAAATTTTAAACTAATCTTGAAAGTACACACATCTGTATTTTTCGTTAGTATTTAATGTCATATTATGGAGCGATACTGCAATAAATTATTTCTATATTATCTATACTAAACTTGGTAAATCAGAAAGTACGCGTAGTTAGTTGACAGTGTTTTCCTATTGACTAGTAAAACATTGCTATTTTGATTTGGTCATCATAAATTAAGGAACAAATATACACCAGGCAGCAAAATAAAAATCATTACGTGCCAGTGCACAAATGTGGTTTGTAACTAAAGAAAACCCTTCATGTATGGCATATAGCGATGGAAACAAAAAAAATCAAGTGATTTTTGGGATACATTTGCAGTGCACTTACCTGTTCTACAAAATGATCGATCGTAAGGATGAAGGAAAGGTCGCTGCCAGGCACTAGTAGAGAATATGATTGACTCAGACAGCAACACACGTCTCACAACGACGCCGTATGTTATTAATAAGAGTGCAAGACAACTTCGTTGGTATATGACACGGTCCATTGTTGGTGAAGAGCCCTTTCAAGCTGCCTTCATGCAAGGGGAACAAGACAAGCCATGCGTCGACCCAGAGCATTGCACATGTGCTTGATAGGCTGAAGGTCGGGGGACCTTGCTGGCCACCAAGTGCACAAAGTACCAGTCGACTAGACGTACTATGTAGTGACGGGGATTTTCGTCTTACAAAATTAATCCCTCACCTTTTCCATGTGTATGAGACCTAACATGAAGATCCACGATGCCATTTTCGTATCGCTGAGGACCGGTTATACAATCTATCGCTAAGTTTCTGGTCAGCGCTAAGTAGGAGTACAATTATATCTTGAGTTCTATAATCTTCCACTAGACATAAATTGCCATCCAAGCTTCGACCAAGCTATTGATAGGACGAAGTGTTCGCTAAGCATATAGCCGATAGTCAGAGGTTGCCATTCTGCCGATCACAGGGCTTTTCCATGATTCAGCATCGCAACTTTTCAATTTGCGAAATTAGCAAAGTTACACGTCTATTTGTTGCACGATTGGAAGACGGACTTGGCAGTTGCAACTTTTCAGACAACGGTTTGAACTTCTGTTACTCGGAAGTTTGAAGAGAGAAAACAATAAAAGAAAATATATACACGTAATTTTTTTGATGAAATTTTAAAAATATACTTTGCCAGAAAAGACTTCGGAAAGTTTAAAAATCAAAAACATATCTGTAATAACAGGAATGATGCAAATGAGTAGCATGTACTGTCCCAATTTGGAATGATTATATCAGTGAATCAATATTGATGTGAGTGCTTTCCGATGTTGGTACCATAGCGTACTTCATTACTACGCGTTCCTAAAATTTTATATTTTTTAGCTGCTACTGGCCATCTCATCGCAAGAAATTAGGTTTATTTTCAAGAAACGCAATAGTAAGGTAATAATAATAGTTTTAATATTAATAGTTCAATATAATAGTTTTAATTTATATTTTTACTTCTTACAAGCTTCTTTTCAACTATGATATATATACATATTTTACAACTAAATCACCATTAGAAGTAGGAGCATTTTGACTTTAACTTTAGTTTTAAACCCTGTCAGTCCTAGATTAAATTAATTCCTGATATAACAAACACATTCATAATTTAAATGATTTTGTTTTAATAATTTAGATAGAGATCTTGACGAATTCTTGTACGAGGTATGTAAAGTACACGGCAAGACTTCTATTTTTATGACAGGCAGCGAGATGTTTAAACCTAATTAGAATAAAGTTAAACCTAAGTTACGGAAAGTAGATTATAAAGGAAAAGAGGTTGAGTAAGTTGTCATTAGTATTCTCGCCCGTAGCGCAAATCAAAACAATTTACCGAGCAGTCAAACAGATTTCAATAAGAGGAATTCATTAATAATACTTGTAAATAATATACACAGAACATTGTTTGGATCAGGGACATCAAGCTAATCACGGGTTAAGCTATCACCAAAAGTAAGCATATTTCAGCCCTGCCAACTATTTTTTAGATGTGATAAATGCTTTATTTTTTTAAAAGAAACTAAAGCTACAGTCAAGGAATATAATACATGTGACATATTCAGAACCCGAAGTAGTAAAGACAACATCACATTATTATTATACATCATCCATATTCCATTGTTATCCCCAACATTAGTGAGTACTTTCCTTCATACGAATATCGTCGTCGGGACTCCAGGTACAAAAGGTGTTAAACATGTTGAGTTTATACATGTATCTTATTCAAGAAAACCAATGTTTGCGATGCTTTCAGAATTAAAGCTTTTGGATATGCTATGTTTCTCAACAACGGAATTTGTTCAACTATGTCAGATCTTAGGCAATAGTCAGCAGCTTGGGAGTTTTCGTTGAGAATATACTTTCTTTCCAGCTATACATGTGTTGGGTCATCCCATAAGTAATGTCGTTTTATGACGCAATGAGGTTTAAGAACAAAGATATATCTAGAACACGATCTTCAGCCATCATAATTATTTCCTCCTGATTCTACAAGCTGTTAACCATTTCTTGATTGCCTTGCTTGAAGAAAGCCTTCGATTTGGTTGGAAAACTCTGCCACTGTTCTCCCATATGTTTTCCACGTTTCGAAGAGCTTTCTCGTCAAAATGGGTCTGGAGACTGCGAAACAGACTAAAATATGTAGGCGGAAGATCCGGTGAATAAGTGGGGTGGGGACTTTTTCCCACATAAAGTAACGTAACTTATCACAGGTTATCGTTGTCTCCGTGGATCAGCACACCTTTACAATTGACCAGTGAAGAGCTTTTATCAACAATCCAGCCTGTAATCTTTCCATATGCTTGACAGTAGACTTCCCCCACTAACACTTGTGTTTAATGAGGTGGTAAATGATCAAATTTTGGTTTATCTTCACCATTGTGTTGAAAAATGGCTCCATTCTTTAATGGGCCAATAAGGTACTACAACTGTGCACATACGTCTACTTTGGCTATGGCGTCCACTCATGGGGTACCCGTTTTCCGAGTTTGGCTATGTATATAACATTATGACGATCAAGGTGAGCGGTTAAATGGGTTGAAGGGAGTACTATGGACATTTTTTTAACCGTTTGATGTAGATTTTCCTCAACAAGTGCACGCTGAACGTCATTGTATAACTCGACGAGCTGCCCTCATCGTGGCATATCAGTGAGGCTGCATTTCCAGATCGGAGTTTTGTAAACCATCTCCGATACTTGGCGACATGAAGTGTCCGTGGCTAAATACGGCATTGATATTTTCTGCCGCGCTGTGAGTCTCTGACAGAACACACAAAGCACAGGATGCCGCATGTGTTTTTAGCTACTTCTATATTCAATCACATGCCACTACTGCACAACTTGATGTAGAACAATCTCGTTCCGTGTATATATACACACAATGAACTGTCCTCTAGAACGTTAGTTTCGAGGCCTTTGATCTCAGGGCGGCTGAGAGATTAGCGTGCTCGCTCCTTGTGTGCGTTGTCATGGGTTCAATTCCCGTCAGGATCCATTGAACGGAGTGAACTTCACCAAAAATTATAGGTCCCGTCCTTAGATGCTCACAAGCTCGTTTAGGACGTTAATTTAATCAATCAAGGCCTTAATGTAGTTCGTGATGCATCCATCGCTTGCGCGACTATGGTAAAATCATTAGTTAAGGGATGATACAATATTACTCTGCTCCGTAAATACAGCTAATGGTAGAATGACCAACATTTTAAAGAGCCAATAGGAACAAATCATCATACTTCCTGTACCACAAGCCAATAGGACACATCCTTACAAGAAAATGAGTCAAAGTACAAATAAATATATAATTACGTAATACAATTCTGAGAAAAAGTACGCTTCAAGTGTAAATAATGTTATTTCAGGAATTCATGTACGACTGGATGAGGCAACCTGCATCTACACATATTTCATACTTACAAAATGTTTCATACGCATTTAATATTAAATATGTTTCTTATATTTTCGGTACTAGTTACTATTGGATACTTCAATGCATGTTAATTGAATTCTATTTATGGCCTAAGGCTTAGGCCGGGATAGAAGAGGGGAAAGAATTCGGGAAGGTATCGCCCATGCTGAAGGTGCCATCCCGGCATTTGCCTGGTGTGACAGGAAAAACCCTGGAAAACTTCAGTCAGAATGGTCAGCCACTGGGATTTAACCCACGACCTCTACCACTGGTATTTAACCCACGAATGCTACACCAACGCTCTATCACTGAGCTACCGCGGTTCGGTAATAAATGCATGTTAGTTCTGTTTTATACTTAAATCCGGATGATCTTTCTCTCTCAAGGAAATTGCTCGAACCGTTGTCGTGCAAATCCAATTCGGACTAAATGCATTTGATACTACATGGTGAGATATGAAGATCACACCAAAATTTATGGTGCTATGGACCCGGGGGGAGAGGAGCAAGAGGTCCCGGAACTTTAAATTTCGCCAACATGACGTATAAGCATTATTTAATTTTAAATATGAATATCTATAAAATGGTAAAAATTATGAAAACGAACTTTTTGTATCTTAGTACTGACAAAAAGTAGTAAGGTAGCTAAAATAATGATCCGCGTTGGCACCTGCAAAGCTGCGTATAAAATTAATTGTCTTTAAATAGCATTATTTATCAATTAATATATTTTAAAAAGACACTATAAGCAAAAGAAAAAAATATAAGGGGTGAGTGCCTATAAGCATTTCAAAAGTTTATTCCAAAATCCAGACGTGTACAACTACTGAATATGGTTACGTACCATCAGATGATAATACTACATTCTGGCATTCAGTGAAAACTTACTAAATTAATTCACCAGAAGTCAAATAAAACTTTTGTGCGCCGGAAACCTTGATAATGGTCCCATTTATGTGCCATGAAACGGTGCTTGAAATTGGTACAGCGACTTCCAAGTGATTTGCAGGTATTTGTTTATTCTATGTTACCTTATATGGAACAATGGTTAGCTGAATACTTAACATCTGTGTCGCGATAAGCGTGGTTATGCATTCAATACCAGAACGAGCAAAACATTAAATGCACATGTTTAGTACCCACATAAATAAAACGTGTTGATATCGTTCTAGAATCACAACCGTTTGTTTAAAAGTTTAAAATTCAAATAATAAGCGAACTTATGTTAAACGATATGTTGAAACTTTCTAATAATGTGGTGATCGTGATCTTAAGCTTCTCTGAGCGCAAAATAACTTTGACGTAATGTGGTGTACTTTTGCTTCCTGACTAGTTATCTATTCTCGAGTTTCTTGCAAAGCTTACATTTCACTGTCCTAAGTGTGGTTAAAACTTTTGTTCTTCGTAATTTTCAACTTGATGTGGTTCATGAAATTGGGTTAATATACATCCAGACGTTGTTAAATATTCATTATGTCTAGGAGGGAAGTAAAAAAATCATGGTGTGTATGTAGTGTATGTAAACTTGGGGTAACCCACAGCTGAAAAGCTTTCCCTGTCCTTGACATACTTGTCAAAACAATTTTAAAGCTGTTTCAGAGATCAACGAAGAGAAATGTACAGTGTCACAATTGATTTTAGTCACAGGTGGTCCCAGCTGGGGTAACAAGAGCACATGTGTAACCCATGTTAGGTTTAACCACAGGTCATCAATAAGTTGATTTATTGACTTGATATTTTTCATGTTTTTGGAATTTTGCTAGTCCTATAGAACGTTATACAAACAAATGGAAATCATATATGTAGAGAAGTTCTCCATATTAGAGAAATAATTACAGTTTATCTAACGTTAATGATCATTACAATGGCGGCAAAAAGTAATTCCTCCAACTATCTCCGGCCAAAATAACAATTTGGTCCACTAGGTTCCAAGAACGTCTAAACTATTTTCTAATAAAGAATGTTAAATCATCTTGTGCAAATTTTGATATACAAAATTATTATGATAAATTATATACCTTATACTTCATGGAGACTCTTTCAAACTAATGCGAAGCATTCTGTTGTTTAGAAAAAATA
The DNA here is from genome assembly GCA_022664845.1 of Lepisma saccharinum. Classification (NCBI taxonomy): domain Eukaryota; kingdom Metazoa; phylum Arthropoda; class Insecta; order Zygentoma; family Lepismatidae; genus Lepisma; species Lepisma saccharinum. Next base: position 20,852 of record JAGDQP010024795.1, read on the forward strand.
CATCTGCTAATAGTAGAATGGTAAATGGTAGACATGAGTAAAATAAAGATAGCTATAGATTGATTTAAATATATTTGGTTATTTACATATGTGCTGTTTCAGTGGCAAGGCCATATAGGATGGGACCTATCTTTTAATATGGAATCTGAACTGCGTTCATATCTTTAATATGAGACTTTGTATACCTCTTATTAAAAATCCTGAGATCGCATATGAATACTAATCTTTGATAACGTAATATCCAAAGCAAAATGTCAAACGCAAATGTCAAAATTATAAAATTTCCAAAGTACAACTTGTCCAAAGTAAAATTATGCAAAGAAAAAATTCCCAAAGGTTTAAATGTTTAAAACAAATCTATCCAAAGCAAAAACATTTAAACGGCAAAATGTCTAAACCTAAATAGTTAAAACAAAATATGTCCGAAATAAAAATGTACAAATCCAAAACGTACAATAAATAAGTTTAAACTAAAAAAATGGCCAACGAAGATATGTCGAAATAGCCAAAGTAAAAGTGTCCAAATACATTAATAACAGTACAATAAATAAAAAATCCTTATATCATCTATGTTTCGGTAAAAGGTATGCTACCTCCTTTATTAAAGATGCAAGTGGTACCATAACTTTCCCTTTGTTTTGGAGTAAATGTATAACTTAACAGGAATAGAAGGAAAGTTTACCATAAGTTAGGTAGAAAATGACGATATACCTTTTCTAATTGATTCTGTTATTAATAATAATAAGTCGCACGATTTAACTACTCTATAAATTTCATGTGTAAACACTACTTCCCCCACTACTTCCTCTCCTATCTCTGGAAACCACCGCATGTTTTTCAATTGATTGTAAATTATACTGACTCACAAAAATGCAGACTTCTATCACATTGAAACCATTAGCTGTCAGACTACATGCATGTAAAATATTGTAAGCCTTAGAATGTTGTTATAGTAAAGAAGTCACTTTTATTATCTGTGTAATGTATTACTACACAAGTAAAATGTTTCACCTTTGTGGCGTACATCATTTTACTTATTTATTAAAAAAGACACAGAACGACCTCTTTCTTTTAAGCTACATAAATGTGAGTTAAATTAGTTTAGCTGAATAATAAATATTTCACCTGCATTCAACATATACCCGCTGTCTGAAGACGTAAAAGAGAATTGTTACCTCGTGGAACAAGTATAAGTTTGTGCCTCATTCAGAGGGCACAGAAGGAGTCAGACTTTCACTCTGTACTTTGCAATAGATACCATTGAAGATCCGATTTAGAGAGCCAATGCAGAACTTTGAAGACACGTATTCCCTCTTCACTCTGCGATTTTTCAAAAGCGAAGATAAGAAGTGCAGAGTATAAATGAGGTACAATATCTCATAACCTCTTCACATTACAGTCTGTAATCTTCATTTTGTGAAAGTACTCTTCATATCATACCAGAAGAAAACCACCGAAACCTTCAGTCTGAAGAGTTAACATCTGCAGAGCACTTTCATGAAATAAGCTCCTGGAGTATTTTCCTTGTGCGGATTACTGTTATTATTTCCAATGCATTTATGTTCTGGATGTTTTATTAGACACTTACCGTAAATGAAGGTAATGGCTTAGGATTTTATATTTGGACATATTTTCAATGGATGTTTTTGGTTTGGACATCTTTATGTGGGACATTTTCGTTTTGTGCAAATTTGCCTTGACATTTTTTACTTTGGACATAGTTTCATTTTGACATTCTTCACTTTGGGCATTTTTAGTATGGACATCTTTATATTAGACATTTTGTCGTTTGAATATTTTTGCATGGAACTATTTTGTTTTGGCCATTTTACATGGAAGACTTTGGGTATTTTAAAGTTCTCACTTACACTTTGGACATTTTATAATCACCAATTGTTTTTGGTGACATTTTACACTCGAACATTTTAGAATTTGGACATTTCACACTTCGGAAATTTCAACTTTGGACATTTTACACTTCGGAAATTTCAACTTTGGACATATTACACTTGACAAATTTGCTTTTTTGGTAGTTACTTACGATAGTAAATTATAATATTCAAGGGTTTCAGTCGGCACCCATAGAGTAGGAGAAAATCCAAGGGCTAAGAGCTTGATTGGGGAGGGAAGTAAGTTCAAATATTTGCCATTCTAACTGATATTTTCAAGTGTTGTTCTCACTTTCTTCATACAAGTTGTGTTTGCCAAGAGTCGTCATCCTTGAAACCTGGGAAAGTCTATAGCAGATAAAATTAAATAAACGCAATATTTAATGCATAAGATAATATAAAATGAATTTAATGGACGGTAACAGCACTATGGTTTGTGCTTATCCCGTTCAATGTATAACACAAAGTGCACAGTTCTGAAGTTGGTATATGGTTAGCACACTCTTTTTTTGTGCGCTTTGTCCTGGGATCAAATCCGATGGGCATCTATTCAACGCTTATTTGACGAAAGTGGGCCGCGGTGGATCAGCGGTAGAGAGCTCATCTCTGGTGCTTGAAGTTGTCGGTTCGATCCCAGCTCATGTAATGCGTGCGTTTTAGTCGACATCGTGTGCGTGGCTTTTCTTGGGATTCTCGTGTTTCCTCCCACTTTCTTCATTAAATCAATTCTTGTATCCTGATCCATTCAGCCTGAGCCAAAGTTTCCTAAAGCTTTAAAAATAAAATTAAAATTCAACATAATGAAAGTAATATTCGTCCTTGAAACCTCACAATCTCATTAAGATCATAATAATAAAAACATCGATTTTAGTTTAAAAAAAAATATGGTAAAAGTTAAACAGTGGCTTTTCTACAGGAAATTATCTCAGTATAAAATTCCTCTATCTTCTTCTGACAATTCGGCCATGCAAGCATAGTAACATTCATTTATTTTTTGTATGTCAAGAAATAATGAACAAATTTAGAGAATGATAAAAAAATTTCAGGAAACTGACATTCGTCTTGCCTGTTGAAGGCAGCAGAACGCTTTTGTCATACGAAAAATATTACTATGTTTGTAATATTCTTGATAATTCTCAAATTACAAGATATTTATTCACGTGAAATAGTTCCTTAGTAGCTTCGAAGAAGAATAAAGTTTAGATAAAATAATTCTATTAAGTGAGACAAAGATTGCGATTTATTGCCTTTTTTTTTTTTTTTTTTGGAAATAATTTTTTCTTTTTTTCATAAAAATGAACTATAGCCTGATGACACTTTATCAGACACTTTACTAGTGTAGGTCAACAGTTTTTCCTCTTGCCGCAGTCGCCCACGATAACAAGCAGATCTGCGAAAAAAAAATTGACCTTTGGGTAAACGATGCCTGCACTTATCTTCTCTGCCTTGAAGCACCTTTTGTAAACTCCCTTTTCTGAATGTGAGTAAGCTCTTGATCTACGCTTCACAACAATATGAAGAGTGCTTTTGCTCTTTTACTTCATCCTTTAAACAACAATTCAGATAAAATCCTGGCTTTTTTTTCTCATTCTTTCATAAACCGAAAATTTGTTATGTGAAAAGTTACTTTTCACATCTGTCAGCTCGTTTTTGTCTGATGTGGCGCTCCAAGTCACGAGGTTTCAAAGAAAGAGATATGAATATCAATCATGAACGCTGACAAAGAAATATTTTGACTGCTCTGATTCACTTGATCATTCACTTTAACTTTCTTTTGTGAAATGTTTCTTTTAAGTCCACGTACGTGTTTGCTTCAAAAGATTAAATAAAGTAAGGTTATAATCAGTGTTCGAATTGAAGAAAATGAAGACACATCTGGATGTGTGTTTAATATACAAATATTTTATTATGTATCGTTACAAAGAAATTATATCCTGTAAAGAAAACTTTAGAAATTAGGTTTATTTTTCAGGTTTAGGATATCTGTACGAAGGAAGAGATTAGGAAAATAAAGAAGGCGGAAATTCTTTGGTATCTCCCCTCCAATTCGAACACAGGTAATAGGATTTCACCTCGTCTTTTGTAGACATTCAACGAATTTAAAAAATAACATTAAGAAAGCAATTCCCAAATTTGTCCGGTACGGGCGTAAGGCATAGTACTGTTTGTTTCCGCCCATACAATTAATTTTGTCTTATCCCAAATTCGCGAACTCAATAAACAGAGAAATGTCTTTGTAATAGAGTAATGGGAGCCATACTTACTGGGTTTGATACAAAGCCATACTAACTGACTTATATGGCCTTCATGGTCACCATTTCGTAGGTGGCCATGCTGAATCATGATAGAAATTTTAAATAGGAAGAGGGTTGTGTCATACAATAATTTGGGTTAGAATTTGACAAAAAATCTTCTGTGGAATAAGTTTTGTCTTACAATTCATTATTCCTGTAAGGAAAAAAAAGACCTGTGAATAGGTGCGGAGTGATTGAGGCAAGAATAGGGAAGTCTCTTGCAAAGCTTTTCCTTATGCAACAGTTCATGGAGTGGAAACCAAATAGGTATCAATGTTTACCTAGTACGGAATGCAATTTGCTGGAGATTATGTCCAGCTTGTTTTATTTCTTCGGCCAAAGCATGGGCTCCAAGACCAGAAAAGAACTTTAGCAAATAATAATAAGCATCTCATCCATGAAAGCTAGAAAAATATGAAATGCACTTTCCAATTAACTGAGAAATAACACAATATGACTTTAAATTGCGTTTATAAAGACAAAAATTATCATTGTAATTTCGAAATGGAAACCATTATTCAATACTGGCGAAAGATACAATAATTGGATAACTAGTCTTCGTCGTTCTCTCTGTCGTAATGGATTAATGTTAGACTTTCAGAATAGAATCTGGGATCGTCGGTCCAACTCCCCTCATATTATCATTATTTTTTTCGCACTTTCATTTTGAATATAACAGGTACATACTGTCAATTTTTACATAAATAATTTAAATTGGATAAAATAAAAAAAATGGACAATATTTGATAAAACTTGGATAAAATGACGAGCGGAAAGAATGTAACTTAAGCCTATCAATTTTAACACTAGAAACTAAGTAAGTGATCAAAGGAATCCAGCGAACAAGTAAGTTAATATGGTCACCTTCGAGTTCAATCCAGATCCGCTGATGATACAAGTAAGCATAAGATGAGAAACTACTGTCGTTATAGCAATTAGCTGTTATTTACTACTTTATTACCATTATTATTATAATCGCCCCCGCATGAACGTCAGTGAATAGGGAAAGATATACAGTTTGTCCTGTCTGTCTATTTGTCTCCGCTCTAGATCTCAGCAGCTACAAGTCCAACAGAGACAAGCTATACACCATTGGATTTATAATATGTAGTCTAAAAGCGTGGGGAAAAATATGGCTGAATCTAAAATTGGTTTTTGTTTCATTTCCTTAGTTTTCTCCATTGCGCCTGCGTATTTTCATTTCGGCCTGAGCCTTAGATGCCTAAAGGCCTGAAAATAAATTCAAATTCAAGGTAGTTTCATACGAAATGTTTTTCCTTCCCTCTAGATATTAGTAACTACAAGTCACACAAAGATGAGCTATAAACCATAGGATTCCTCATCGTCTGAAACGGTGGGAAAAACTATAGCCTTAAAACTGGAAGGTCCTTTTCAATCGCTTAGAATTCTACATTCCCCCCTCCCCCCTAAGATCTCAGTAACTACAAGCATAGGGGCCAACTTTTCAAAATTCCAATGAGTGCTTATATTTAACCAAAAATCTTTGAAAAATATTTAATGCGAATAGTGTTTAATACAAAACAAACATTTTACTTTTACAGGTTATACATACATAACGCAGCACACAATTTCTCAAATATACAGAAAACAACGTTTTTATGTTTACAGGTACACAAACCGTTAAAAGCAACGTAGAAAAAGAATAGCAAACAAAGATTTAGCGTTTGAAGTTTAAAAAAGCTTAACAGAAAACGATTTGGCAAAATGTTGAACAATGCTATTTTCGTAACACAAAGCACACTCTGGGGTTGTGGGTGACCTCAAAACACCAAATCAATGCAAATAATTTGCAGAAAGGAAAACTGAATTTTCCTGCTTCAACTACTACTGAAGCACTGAAGGTAGACGAAACACCAAATTCTTAATTTCATTTTCAGGATATATAACGTTTAGAAACCGACTGTATGATTATCATAATTGTACTTATTAACAAAATTCTCAATTTACAAGTTGCAACCTACAAGCAAATGAGATTTTGAATTTTTGTACCATGACAAATGTATTTTGCCACACATTAGTTCTACTGATGAATTTATTGGCAACACAGTTTAAGTCTACATTGTCCACGTCAGCCTTATTCACGTGCAAAATTACTAAAGCATTTAATCGTCGTTTGCCCATTGTTGATCTGAGGAAGTTCTTGATTCGACGAAACGCTGAAAAACACCTCTCAGCTGTACTTGTGGAAACTGGTACTGTCAATATAACTCTTGTATATTTCACATATTCAGAAAGCATATCACAAACGAACTTATTGTCATCCGATTTAAGGAATAACACAACGTCACTTACCTTCTGCAATACATTTTTTGTTTTAGACTCATCTAAACACACATCATGTGATACAGCAAGCCAAAGCTATGCTTAGCTTGGCTTAGTTTTGTTAGGTTAGCTTACGTTAGGTTAGCCTCAATTGAGTTTGTTACGCACAGTTAGCATAAATGGAAGTGTAGGTTAAATTAGGTTTGGTTTGGTTAGATCAATATATAAGCTGTTACTATC
>JAGDQP010024796.1:0-27557 GCA_022664845.1 Lepisma saccharinum
TTTCCTCAGTTTTCCATATTTATAAAATTCCCTTAGTATTCCAAATTTCCTCGGGTGGTAGACACCCTGGAATGGTGCTCACAACTAAACGAAAGCTAGAAACTTCAAATAAACGTGAAAATATAGTAAATATCGACTGGATTTACAGCAGATATTTAGTTTTTTTTATTTTACCTTTCGCTCTTTTTTTTTTCTCTTCAAATCTGTGAATAATTAGTACAACATTTTAAAAACTTCAAATCACAGGAGTTGAAACGAATGTAACAGATTGGCGTAGCATTCGGGAGGTCCTGGGTTCGATCCCATCGGCCGACCATTCTGACTGAGGTTTTTCCTCAGCCACAGTAGGCAAATGCTGGGATGGCACCTTCAACATAGACCCTGGCCGGCACCTTCCCGAATCCTTTCCCCTTCCCTATTCCAACCTGAGCCTTAGATGTTTAAAGGGCCATAAATTACATTAGAAAAAGAATGTAACATAGAACCTCAACAGCCGACTGATTTCATTTAATTTCGAACACTACGTAATGTGAGTCATCCTGACTTCGTGTTCTCTTCTTATTGCTTAAAAACTACTTTGAAGCCATAATTTGCGATTTTAGGTTAATCGAGCGATAAACTGGCTCAACTTTTGTAGGTTACAAAGGTTAAACGCGGAAGAGTTGAAAAATAGTCAAATAATGAAATAACATGTTTGATAAACAAAATATGTTGGATGTGTTTCATTACAAATAACTACAGTCATTCAGTGTGGTTAAGCAGCTTATTCAATCTTAAGACCTTGTGACATCCCTTTCTGTGCCTAAACTAAACTAAACTTAAAAAAAAAAAAAAAAAAAAAAAAAAAGGTACGATAGTGATTAACTTAAACTTCCATTTAGAAAAAGAAGATAATTACCATGAACTTGTAAACTCTGGATTGGTTTGTACAAAAAAATTTGGGTCACAACCTCCGACAACTTGCTTGTATGGAAGGACTAAGTCATGGTATCACAGAGTTCAGTTCCAATGACCGTCAGAAATTTGTCCAAACATAGATATAACCACACTGGATAGTAGATGTATTCAAATAATAACCCTTGAATGCTTTAGAGGAGGCAACATCTGATCCGCGGTCCGCCGAAAGATAAAAGCTATATTAAATTGTGCATGTTAGGACTTTAGCTATTGGTTTAGACCGCAGACTGATTGATTTACTAGTTATATTCATTATTTCTAACAACGACCCGTGACGCGACCACTCATACATTACCCCTCGTATAGAAAGCAGCTTACCACGTCTAGTTTAGACCCTGTATATTATTCCGAATGCTGTCTACATACTGATGATACACACTTGGCTAATATAAATGACGTCTCTGATTTTCTGTATTTAACATATTAAGGTAAAATTATATTCAGGCCTTGTATCCACACTTAATTTAATTAAAACAGGCTAACAAGGCTATACACTTAACTTTATTGTAAAAAGACACAGGAAGCGTTCAGTTTCAATGTTCTAACATCATCTTCCTCAGACGAAACATTAATTAAGACCTCAGAGTTTTGATTAGTGTTTAGTCTGAGGAAGACGTTAAAACATTGAAACTGCAACGCTTGCTGTGTGTTTTTACAATAAAGTTAAGTGTATAACCTTGTCAGTCTGTTAAAAAAAAGTAATTTCAGTTCAAACAAACCGCATTGTTGTACTGTACAATTAGCAGAGCTGTCAAGTGTCAATGTACTAACCATGCAACAAGTACAACAAATACCATATTTCCTTTATCTTTCTTCCTCATTTCCTTCACACTTCTTTCAACAAACATCTAAGCGCTTTTTTTCTGTGATAACGGGAGCAGTATAAGCTCCCGAAGCGTTAGAAGAGAAGAAATCTCATCATCTGAAGACTACTTATCAACGTCGGTAAGTACCAATTAGCATTCGTTTAATCTTCAGCGCATAATGACTCTTTAAATTACTTCAGATCGAATCTGCAATACTAGTTTTAGCGAACCATCTAGCCGCCAAATCAAAACAAAAGCATTAACGGAACGGAGTGTTTGGATAGAACTCCTGTGGAGACAGGATAGTGTGCGGATGAAATGTTCATTTCAAATCTTCCTGTTGACTGACACTTCCGTGAAAACAGATTATTAATGAACACTTTCCAGTTAATCTGAGATGTTCCAAGAAGACTCTCCGGAACAACTTTCACGCATTATGAGAGTTCCGAAACTGCGCATACAACTTCCACCGGCGAACCACCACCTGTGTTTCTTTTCAATAGGATATGAAACTTTCATTCATCCAGCGACTCGCTAGGAAAATGAGAGGCACGTAGCCAGTCCTCATTTCAAAGGGTAAAAACTAGTTTTTTTAAAAACAAATAGGTGTATAATTTATACCCTACATGTTGTTTACCACCTGCTTCTGTTTGTACTTGTAATAACGAGACTTTGCTACGAGAATATCCTCTTGATGAACACCTCTGTGCCTCACCTAACAGTTACAATCTATCTGACGCCCAAAGTTAATGACGATGAGTTTTGTATGGAGGCGGTTTGTTACTTGACAGTCTCTGAACAAGACAAAGCGATTGTAGTTTGTCATGGCTAGCCTAGAAACTTGATGAAATGTAGTCACCTTTCTGGCTGTCACGTTGAACGGTTCAGATTATAATTTAAGTAAAAATGAAGCATTTTTTATTTTATTATGTATTCTTCGGTATTTTAAGGTTTACTTATTCTTTCTCCGCCTTTAGATCATTTTTGGGATGATTTCTGAAGTTTCGCTCCTATTCTGCAACTTTCCCCTTTTTGTATAATTGCATAATGTTTTATATATATATAAAGCCAACAATTCAACAACGCTTTTCGTTGCGTTTAATACTGTAACCTATATTTCGATAGCGTATGTAAAAGCAACAAGCATTTTGTATGCAAAACACTTTCAAACTTAAAATATCTTCACCCGGTTTTACTTTCCTGTACACAAAGATTCTGTCTACGGAAACATATTGAAAAATGTACAGAAATACTGGTTACTATATTGTCTACTAATTTTGTGACTTGAAATTCCGGGACTTTCCTTGATCTTTTTTTTTTTTTCTCTTCAAATTTCCTGAGTTCTTAGTATAGTGGAACATGTAAATATTACACAATGATATTTTTTGTTAATCCCAAAACCACCAAGTCCAAACATCTGGTTTTGGTATCTCATAAGTGAAAACATCCGGTCAGCAGTGGGAATCGAACCCACGTCCTCCGTCTTGCCGGGGCAGTGCTCTTATCAATTGGGGACAGTCCCCCTCAGAAGTTTTTCTCACAAATTATAGGTTTTCCTGAGTTTTGCAAATTTATAAAATTCCCTGAATATTCCAGGTCTTCCAGGATGGTAGACACCCTGCTTTCGGTCTGTAACACCCGTGCTTATTATTATATTACACGTACCTGGAATCTAGAACATAAAAATCACTGTTTAATAACTTTGTTATATGCTGGAAATTACCATATATTTTTACGCTTTTAGCTTCCGTTTACTCAACAACGTGGGTCTTCTTTCAATTAGCTTTAGCGTGTCCAGCTGCATCCCCCTCTTTCCTCGACATTTGATAGATACTTGATGAGTGAAGTACGAGCAGGTCTCTACCGCGAGGTAGAAATGTTTTATTTTTATCTAAGAGTTTCCTAGCATCGATGTCAAGATTTGCTGGAATTGGATTATTCATTCTTTCCTTATGCTCCAATATACATATGTTTGATAACTGAGTCTCATCATCATGGCAATCGTACACGTTCTTACATTTTAATGTAGTTAAAGACTTAACAGTATTTATCCACATCGGTATATCAAGTTCGGTTGGTATCGGATTAATCGGTCTTATGTAATGCTCGAATGTGTGTTTAAAAAAATAATTAAATCCCGTTATCATGGAACCGGTAAATAGTTAACACTCTAATGTACCATAAATTTGAAAGTAATGTTACTCTAATGTCACATAACCATAGCAAATTTGAAGAAAGTTGGCCTAATCGTTCTCACACGAGGTGCGAATGTAAATTTTAATAACTAACCTCGTTACCATGGAAACGGTAACAAGCTGAAAGTTCTGATGCAGCTAAAACATAAAGGGTGACAATTATTACGTAATGCGTGAAAACGTGATTTTTTAAAAGTATCGTTACATGGAAACCGTACAACTTTTCGTCAGTCTCAAACCTTATAACCCTCGAGCACAACCGCTACGACTGTACGAAAATTGGCAATTATCGGTGCAGAAACATCTGAGCAGTTTATTATTATTTTTTTTTAAGTTCGGGTCTTTTTTTTTTTAAGTTGGGGAACCCCGTTCGCTCGCTAACGCTCACTCAGCTCTATAAGGGCATCATTTTGTTGCTGAATAAATGGTACACAAAACTATTTGAAATTATTTTTATTGTACATATTGTTTACACATGGAATGTCAAAATGTATGGATTCGATGACATTATGTATGGAATATGATGTCGGTCAATTGACTGTGTTTGGCCAAGCAGTGCTTTTCGTCGTTTGCTTAGCTTTTATGATCAATGGCGACCCGACAGTAGCCAAAGTTACCATATTTTGCGAGCTTATATGGTAACACCTAGCTCGTAGATGTTTTAGGCTCTAGAAATCGGCAACAAGTACTATAGTTTCCATGGTAACAGTATTTATTATTATTAAAGAACATTTTTGCCCGATGTCAACGAAAATTTGTGACGCTTAGGAAATGCGTTCTGTTATTAAGGAAACGGAAGTAAGTTAAAAAGAAAGATTTTGCAGAGCTCCAGGACTCCCTGCAGTAAACACTGAAGTTCGCTGCTCTAGTATATTCATCATTTGGTTAACAACGATCAAGAGAAATACTTTAGCAATTTTTAATTTATTTATACCCTTCAGGCACGGTTGGCCGCTGGGATTGAACCCACAACCTCCCGATTGCTAAGCCAACGCTCTACCACTGAGTCACGACCACTTGGTAAATATTTTTGTACAGCGGTTGTTGAAACCAGGAAGTTAGAGAGTTCGTGACGTGTTGTGAATGTGTTTCACTAGATTTAGTAATGAGGATGAACATTTTGACTAGGTTGTGTCTGATTACGTTTTACTTGTTCAATTTGGTAAGCTGGGGTATCAATTACATGTTTGATAGGTACTTGTGGCATAGGTCGTGATTGAGAGAATTGAAGGTTGCGGTATGGTCTGATTAGACTGATGCATTTTCATTTGGTAGGTGGGGTTTTGTTGAAGGGTTTGTCTTACAGGTTCATATCCCAGATGTTCTGGTTCTCCTTTTGGGAAAGAAATAATAGGTTCTTGAGTGGTCCAAGGAGGTAATGTTTGCGTACTGGAACATTGTAGATTGTGATTTTGTGAATTTATAGGAAAATTTGGTTGTTGTCTAGAACTTTGTTTGTTTATAATTTGGTAAGGCAAATTTTGAGGGTTTGAATTTTGCATATTAAAACTTGGATTTCGGGAAAAGGTTTGAGTCCTATATGGATTATACATTGTTTGATTTTGAGTATTTAACTCTTCCAAATTTTGGAAACCTTGTACTTTTTCTACATAATCTCTTTTCCTCATTACGTCCTGAGATTCTTCTAGGGCTTGTAATTTAGTTTGAAGTTCCTGTACTGTATCATACGTTTCTAGGGCTATCTTTTTTAAAAAAATTCTTTGTAGTCCCAATGATAAATAATGGACTTTGGCCTCTTCTGTACATTTCGGAAGATTGTGCCTAATGGTCCTTAACTTTCGGAGAATGTATGCGTCCATGCATTCTTCTGGATATTGCTGCACCAGATTAATCTCCATTTCAGCCTTATACTGAGGAAGTCTAGGACGACTTAGGTTACTAAGTTTCTCCTTTAACTTGTCATATGTAATGTCTGTCATTTGATTTAGTAACTGAAATTGGAAAATTAGATCCAATGCTACATCTTGGAGATACACTGGAAGAATCTCTATTTTTTTCTCGTTTGTCCAGCCTTGCAAAGTGACTAGATGTTCAAAGAGCATAAAGAAGCGGTCGGGATTTTCATTTATTGTTCCCGAATATTTGGTAAAGTGTGGCAAGTTAAAAGAAGGTTTCGTAGCCATATTGTTTTCTTTGTCTGAATTATCTTGTCCTGTTCTTTTTTTCAGAACGAGTTATAGTCATTTAATCATAAGTTTAGTGTTTGTATATTCTGCTTTTGTTTAAAAGAACAATTGACATCTAAAATAATTTACTGACATTCATACACTGGTTGTTGTATTGAGTCTGTCCTGTAGGTCTTGTTCGCATTATGGAATGCAGCGGTTGTCTCCTGTTTTGAGGGTGGGATCGATGAGAATGTCCAAATGTATCCTAGGGATAAAAATATTTCTGGGTAGGTTGAAATCCAGTTCCAATCATTTCCATAGAAAAATAACGATTTAAATCCAATGGTATAATTTTGGTATAACTTTGTCACTAATTCACTGTTAACACTTGAACGAAAACGATTTCAACTATGTCACTTTTTTGTCGGTCCACTACGAATGTTCTTAACCACTTGATAAATGTATTCGTAGAGTCGATCGATCCACAATGTAATGACTTATTGGTTATATATTTTTAACCACTTTTATAGTCCTGAGCGCTTTCTACAACGTAATGACGTAATAAAATTTATTAAAACCCTGGCGCTTCCACCACGTAATGATCTTGAGGTACGTTAATAATTAATTATGTGGGTTCTTATATGTTAACAGATCATAGGTAGAGTCTCGCGACGTAGGATCGTTATTTCGTGGTTGTTAAATAAGAACATAGATACGGTTGACTTTTTACCGACACCCTTTATTACAAATGTTCCACTAATGTGTTATATACAAGACTTATTACAGTTGACTAAATGAGTGCCCGGAACATGGGCTTGTATTGATTAGCGTGGATCACCTCTTCTATGTAGCGACTTATTTGACTTAGGTCTTTGTGGAGAGGAGTGAATTGTAGTGAAAGGATTCTAAGTCCAAACCAAGTTAGAGAGGAATGGTACTCCGACTCCCAACCAAGTCAGAGGAGGGAAGAGGTGACCACTTCTCGAAATAAGAAAGAGATACTCTAAAGGTATCAGGTTAGCCTTTTCAGCTTCTCTTGGTAGGCGTGATTTATACACTTTCAAGCTCCTCCGCTTGAAGTCGGCGTCGTTTGCTTTCACAAACTGACTACGTAAACATTTCATAATTTCTTATGTTTATTGTGACTGTTTGTTTTCTTCCTGTCTTGTTGACACATTAATCCAGTTCCCATTACAATACTGACGAAAAAAATCAGTTCAAGGAAACTGCATTGTTGTAATGTACAATTAAGAGCTAAGAATTGTCAAGTGTCAATATACTAACCATGCAAACGACGTACAACAATAGCTATATTTTATTAACAATGCCCTATTATTGATCACTGAATCTATGACTAATTTTTTTTTCAATATTCTTAAAATGCTTACACTCATATACATTCTCGTGCGTCTGACACAGGTAAACAAATGGCTTGCTGAAGAGTACTCGGCAAAGATCTCACTATCATGGCTTCAGAAATAGCAAGGGGTTTGCCAAGTCAGGTTTAGTGAAGCATCTGTTAACTTCTAAAGAGAGATTGAGAAAAGGAAAAGAGAGAAATACAATCGTGAACACAAGCCGCGTACACACAGTCGACCAAATGCTCTGTGAGTTGGTTCTCCGACGTAAGATTGTACGGTACAAATAATCCTGCGTCCCTCTACCAACTTTAAAAACAATAGAGACTCTCACAGAAGGCAAGACCTTGACGAGGTTGTGAGGCTTTCAACCAACATGTGCCTGTACCACAAATACCGATTCACTTAAGCTTCTTTAATGACAGTTCTAAACATGGTATCTACTAATTTTGTGACTTGAAATTAACGAGTTTTCCATGATTTTTTTTCCAAATTCCCTGAATTGTTAGTATAGTGGAACATGTAAATAATACGCAATGGCATTTTTTCAATTCCACCACCACCCAGTCCAAGCAAATTGTACATTTATTGTTATTTTACAAGTGATAATTTCTTTAAAATAGAAGATTTTAATACATTGACAAAATCCGGTCAGCAGTGGGAATCGAAGTCATGACCTCCGCCTTGTCGAGGCAGTGCTCTAACCAAATGTGGACAGGTCCACCTCATAAATTTCCCTGAGTATTCCAGATTTATCAAGTTCCCTGAGCATTCCAGGATGGTAGGCAGCTTGATGCTAGGAATAACCAGGAGGGACAGGAAGAGAAATGAATCGATTCACGCACAAACAAAGGTAGAGGATGTAATCAAGACTGCGAAGAAGCTGAAGTGGAGATGGGCCGGTCACATAGCTAGACGAACAGATGAAAGATGGACGACAAATGTACTACACTTGGTTCCTAGAGAAAAGAAACGACTAAGACGACGTCCAAATTCAAGATGGGTAGATGAAATCAAACGTTTTTCAGGAACTACATGGATGAGGATAGCAGCAGACCGAGATATGTGGAAAGAAAGGGGGGAGGCCTTCATCCAGCAGTGGATAGGAAACGGCTGAATATGATAATGATATATACATATATGTCACATATTTATGTGAATAATCCAGATATTTGAAACTGTTACATTTCTTGTTGTTCCATTATATTCTAACATTATGCATTGTGAGTGCATGAACTGTGTAGATTTAACAATGTATGTATTCTATTTAGTTGCAATATTTGTATTTGTTGTATATTTGTTCTTTTTAAATACTTTTCAGCCAGCATAAGAAGAAAGCAACTTCCAGAGAATCTTCGTTTAGCTTTGGCTGCGGTCACTTTTTTCCTTCTCCTTAAAAATAACTGGGGGAAAACATATATTTTTTGCTAGATGTTTTTCTCTCTTTGGGAGTAAGAGCGGCGTGACTTTTTGTTCCTCTCCTCTCTGTCATGTTTGCGCTGCGATCCTGGGTCAACTTTCCTTTTGAACCTGGTCGGAGGAGGGATGATAGGCTTGGTATATAAACCTATATTACGTGTCGGGGGGAATAGCCGGAACATCAGTTTATTACGAGACATCCTAGGCAACGACGAGAGCACACTCTCTTAGGACTATGTAAATGCAACTGTGTTATTTTGGATTGGGAGCTCACTCGATCACATCTCGAACATATTAACAACTTGCTTAAACTTCGAATTTGAATTATTTAACTCAACCTCGGGAATCTGCAGTAAAATATTTGCTTGAAGCGTTAAACTTGTTATTACTATTTGTTTCAGTGTTTCTTCGTGATATGAACTCTGAGGGTATTGTAATGGGAGTAATATCCGATGTTTAATTATTCAATCTTTGGGAATTTATTGAGATATATTATGAGATTAGGTGCATTTGTTCTGAACTGATGTGAGTATTGTGATTCTCTCGTCGAGCATTGTTTATCATATAATTCAGAGCTATCGTATTAGCGTCCCGTTGACTTTGTGGTACAAGTTATTTTTGAAGATAACCGATGTACGGGGTAATTTATCTTGGATGCCCTCCCTTGGTATTACTGTAACTTAAGAGAGGAAAGAGAGAATTTATATGTGTGCCGCATTAGAGATAAGAGACTAATATCTTGAATATGGAGCATAGGACTTTCCCCGTCCAACTACTTATTCAGCGTATTTACAATGTCTTGGTTATAAATAAACAGAAAGATACAGGATTCTCGCTGAGTAAGTGAGTAAGATTTCACCCTGCGCGCACTAATTGCTGAAGCAGGCCTAGGTTGGTAGTGAGACCACGGTAATCTGATTAGTGCAGGCAGTTTGAAAGAGTGCTGTGATTTCAACTGATAGATTATTACTGAGTTAGGCACTGAGGATTTTACCGTCCTTGGTTTAGAGTATTAAACCAGAAGGTCCTACCGCCTTCTGAATCAGTGGCCAGAAGCCCATTGTCGGCTTCTGGATAGTCGTTGCAACTTTAGAGTCACCACAATCGAAGGGAGCTGAGGGCGCGGACGACTACTGAGATTTCGGGTGGTTCCAATTGCGAAATTAGAGAGATTCATTAAATTCAATTAGAGAAACCAAGGAGACATGAACGATAACTAAGAAATAAAGCAAATAGTATGTCCTCCAGAAATCTGAATTTCATTTATCTTAACTAGATTCATAGACCTCAATAAGAAAGTTGATTTCTTTATCAGCATTAAGAAGTATTCTTTATGTTGTCGTTTTACTCTTTTTACTCTGGTTATTTGGAAATCGCTAAGAACCCGCCCTTTATTTCTGAGATTCTGCAAGATAGAGGACCCATCATGTTTGTATGTTGTGCGGGGTTACCTACCCAGAACTCGAAAGGGGACTATGGTCGGTGTGGTATAATAGATTCATTTTAATGACTAGCTGGCGTCAGAGTCGTGGTAAATTAATTGTGGTCAATTGAGGCTTATTTCTATGCTGGATCTCAGTGCTAGTCCTGAGTGTGATATTTTCTGAGCAGTAATCGCCAGGGAACGTTATTCTGCAATTTTGTTGTCCACCTTCTCAATGTGCTATGTTTTCTACAGAGCTCATTCTCCCGAAAACTCCACGAGGAATTATTTGCGTTGTTGTATCTGCTTTAAATCAAAGTGTAAGGTAGGCGAAGAGGTGAATAAAGACTCCCCTAACATCTACATGTAGCAGATGTTTTCACAGTCGCTCAAATTCAACTTGCTACGTTTGCGAATGACATGGCTCTATACGTCTTTCACCGAGGTATCCGATACGCTCACAACTTGCTCTGCTTGAAGGACAGTGGACAGTGAAGCAGCACATAAAAATAAAAACAACAGCACATTTTACTCTACGGAGATTGCATTTTCCGCCACCATTATAAGCATTTGGACAGTAACTCAAATTCCACTAACTTACCTAGAAGAAGAACTGGATGAGAATCTACTGCTCACCACATCGTAAAAACGAACAAGCTCAAGAATGATAGCTCTGTACCCAATCCTTAGGAACAACAGCCGAAGTTTTGAAGCCCGATTGATATTATAATGGTTCATCTGCTTTGGTATATGCAACACCTGCTTACGGGCCCTTTCAAGTATTACGTAAAGGGGGACTTCAAGCTTTATTTTATCTGACAATGTGGGAGGACGGGTCAGAGCAATGCTTATGCAAGATTCGCTTAAGGCATATTAGTGTAGATTAAAAGTTTTAAATACTTTTTGGACTACAAAATAACTAAAAATATGATTACGTAATACTTCAACGACCTCCTAGCAATATACTACTCAAACATATCTGAAGTTTCTACACCGTGCACAGAACCGAGGAGCTCATGTGGTCTCAGCTCATCCGAAAAACACCAGGATAGCTAAAATACATGAAGACCTCTCCCTACCTTACCTCACTCATTACATACATCAAACTTGCAGATTCGTATGGACCCGTCTATTCCATGCTCCAAACTCACAACTTCAACCCATAGGAACTGACAAAAGCCCATCGTATGCCACATCAGTTTTAAGTAAATTGCCAATTGCCAACCCAGGGACGCGACAGAAGCAGCCTGAAACTCATCCATTGAATTGAAAAAATACTCAATGTAAATAAAATGCAAATTGAAGACATGGGGCTCCAAACGTTTTCATCGCATTAATCAATATACTACGTCAGTCTAATGCTATGAATATTCTTGATATCCTTTAAGCACCACAAACTTTTTAACGTTTTCAAAACCTGGTTTAGAAGCTATATTGAGAAAGCAAGTAATTAAGTTGCTTTTTCTACATCACAATAATGGAAATCGTTTTGACCTATGTTAATATTCACTGGTTTTACTATAGTTCGTTCTTAGCCTTTCTTAAAGATGATAAAGCGCACTGTTTGTACAATGCTTAATTTTTCAAATAGTTGTGTTTTTGTTATGAAGTTCCTTACCCTTGCAATTCCAGCAAATTAATGAAACTTTATTGTCTTACTCATTAGTACACACGGTCCTCTGTGACTATGTTATGTTCTGGGCTTTGTTTGGCGTGCTAGTACAGATTGGTTCAATTCCTGAAGTTGAAACTGAAGTCGAGACTTTTGTGAAAAGATTCAAAAGTGAAAGTATCATTCAAATGAATTTTCAGGCAAACTGCCGTCTATTTCCTATAATCCAAATGTAACACTGCATGAGATTAAAGTCCCTACTTCTGCAATTGTTGATTCTTAGTTGTTTTCTTAATCGTAAATCGTGTTTTAAGAAATTGCAACAGTAACACAGGAAATATAATTTGAACTGACTCAAAGTAAATCGAAAGTCTTTCAAATCCTTCAAGTATAAAATAAAATATACCAACAATGGAAAACTTATTTACCAACAGAAAAAAAAAAAATAAAAAAATAAATAAATAAATAAATGAGAATTCATTCAATTACTTACAAACATTTGGATTCAGATTGTGGCTTGTCGTCGAAGAAACTACACAAACTAACAGAATATTGTGAACATACAGACCAAAAACAATTACGCATTTAACAAAAAATAATATCGAAAAAACAGCTGCTATCTACCTGCACATTATCTTCAGTAACATGAACTTCTGACGAGTATACATAATCAACCAAGAGCTGCAGTGCTTGTGGATCGACACTCTGCAAAGTGATTCTCTCCTGTTTGCTTTCTTCAAAGCTGGTAAACATAGCATGAAAATAAGGGCTGCAGGCGGACAACACCACTTTATGTGCCGGAACTTCGATGCTATCGGCCACCAAGGTGACATCACACAGGAGATTCTGTCTACAAAAACAAAGCCATAACATTAGCCTATCAAATAAATTTCAAGCAATAAATACTTTTGACAGGAATTAAAGAAATAGAAACTATGCCTATCTCGCCTTTAATGAGTGAAATGTAGATTTACAAACTTCCAGTTTCAAATCTATCTCAGCATGCCAACAGGAAATTATTATAACATGGCGGTATCCAATATTAGAAGACCTATGTGATGTGTCTTTGATTATACTCATGCGAAGACGTGGAAGGATACGTTCTGTAATTAATATCAGTTCATCCTTATCTTCTTGTTGTACATACCAAAAGCGTAATGCTATGAACTTCATTAAAATGCCATTTGAGTTTTATTAACACTTCTCCAAACTTTATTCTAAAAAAATCCAAAGCGCTTTAATTAAGTTTCGTAAGCGTTTAAACGTCTTCTTCAATGCAACCTTAATTTTATTTTATGCTACAAAAACATATTTAAAATAAAAAGAACGAATCTCTCGAACACAATTCGATGCATTCACTTCAATTCTTGTCATTCATTCACCACAAACGCAAACATATGGAATTTCTTTCTTAGTGCATACAACTTGTGTTTGCACACCGAGGATCTTAATAATACGTAATACTTACTGACATCAGAAATGGATATAGTATGAGGTTATTACAGGATTTACTCAACTCAGTTAGGAAATCCAACCAACAAACAAAACCACCAAAGCCAAACAAATTCATTATTTAGGTCAAATAAAAAAATCAAGCAAAAGTTAAAACAGTTCACATATAATCTGGAATTCCAACTAACTGGAAATCGGAATTCAGCCACCCTTCAGTGATGTTTGCTTGAGAAAAGGGATTTATTTATTAGATGACACACATATCTTCACGTTCATGAAATCGATTTCTAGGCAGGACGAAAGATAGCTGCAGCGAAGTCGGAAAAACGGCATCATGCCGTAGATAAATTATTTTATTTAATTAATTTGAGTGTTGTCTGTCATTGTTGAAGTTACTGGTCTCCCATCAGGCGCCTGCCCAGGTGGCGGATAGGGGAATGCCGACCAGATATGGTGGGTGCCGGTAATATTCTGGGGCGGACCAAAACCAGTACTGCTGCCTTGCAGTTAGTAGAGGGATCTACAAATGCTAGGGGAAGATAACCCCGAACAAAAATATCCTGGTGAGGGGAAGCAGCATCACCATTTCCACTCTGAGGCTGAAGATAAATTACATCAGCAAAGCTCAGAGATGGACAGAGGAGGACATCTTGAATATCAAGAAATAGTAACAGATGGTTTATGGATTCTCCTGGGGTAAAATATTCCGGAGGTAAACTAGTCCCTCATTCGGATCTCCGGGCGGGAACTGCTTCAGGGGGCTCCAAGAAAAGGATTAAGGAAGACCTTAGAATAGGAACGTGGAACGTATGAACATTATACCAAACTGGCGCTCTTCAAGTGCCGGTACGAGAGAACGAGAACTACAAGCTAGACATATTAGCGATACAAGAAGTTTGGTGGGAGGGTCAAGATAGCATCCCACAGGATAAGTACACTTTCTACTACAGGGGGGGGGGGACAGTCTCACGATTTCGGAACAGGATTCCTCATTAAGAACAGTATCCTTCAGGCGATTCAGAATACAGAGTTCGTAAACGAAAGACTATCGTACGTTACGATACGTACTCGATGCGGCAACACGGTTTTATTAAACGTCTATGCTCCGACCGAGGTTTCTACTGATAATGACAAATATATATTCTATGATGAGCTAGAAAGGCTATTTGACCAAATGCCGAAGTATAGTTCGAAAATTGTGTTGGTTGATTTCAATGCAAAGGTAGGGAGGGAAGAATATAGACCTACTATACGCCAATACAGCCTTCACGAAAAGACCAACAACAATGGAGAAAGACTGATAACTTTCGCGATTTCGAAAAACCTACTGGTAAAGAGCACGTACCACAAAGACATACACAAATACACATGGGTATCTCCGGACGGCAAAAACTCTCAACCAGATCGATCACGTATTAGTAGATAGATGAAGATACACCAACATAATGGTCGTACAGAGGAGCGGAAGGTGACACCGACCATCAATTAGTGATCACAAAAGTAAGGGAAAAGTTATGCATCGCGAACAAAGGGGTCAAAACAACTGAAATTCGCAGTTAAACGAATAAATAATCCGAGCATAAAAGCAGATTACCAACTCGAACTCTCAAACAGGTTCGAAATTATAACCGACTCGAGTAATAATAATGATGATATTAATAATAAAATTGATGTAAGATGTGGGAGGCAATTCGTGAAACAATTAAAAGCGCAGCGAAGGAACGTGTAGGTGAGAAGAAACAACAGAAAAACAAACCTTGGTTTGATGAAGAATGCCTTAAGCTTCATGAAATAGCCAGGCAACGATGGCTAAGTAATAAAAGCTAAGCAAATACCAAGCACTACAGTAACGCGAAACGAAACGCCACACGCGGGTTCAGAAACAAAAAGCGAGAATATCTGACGCAGAAGATTCAGGAGATAGAGGAAAACGGGAAGACAAATAACATACGAGATCTATACAAAGGGGTAATCTCGTTAAGGAAAGGTTACCAGCCGAGGTTAGGAATGATTAGAAATGAACGTGGAGATCTTCAGGCTGATCCGACTAAAATTGTCGATGTGTGGTAAAGTTATTTCGACAAACTTCTTAATGTACACATCGGGGAACAAACAGAGGAATTTGAAATCCATACCGCAGTACCGTGGATTCCCGAACCTAGCAAGATCGAGTTCGAAATGTCGGTAAAGAGATTGAAAAATTTCAAATCACCAGAAATAGACAATATTACAGCCGAATTAATTAAAGCAGGAGGAACTAATCAAAGAACTACATAACTTGATAAGTGTTATATAGAGAAAGGACGAGCTCCCAAAGGAATGGAAAACCTCAATAATAGTTCTGATTTACAAAAAAGGCGATAAATCAGACTATAATAATTACCGCGGAATCTCATTACTTCCAAACCTGTTACAAGGTATTACGTAATATTCTGTTAACACGCCCAAGTGTATACGTAGATGAAATAATTGGAGATCACCAATGTGGATTTAGAAGAAATAGATCCACATTGGACCAGATTTTCGCCTTGGGAAAAATTTTGGAGAAGAAATGGGAATACCATGGGACGGTTCACCAGCTATTCATTGATTTTAAGAAAGCATATGATTCTATCAAAAGGGAAAAGTTATAAAGTATCCTGATACGATTTGGAATTCCGAAAAAATTGGTTCAACTAATGAAGATGTGTCTCAGCGACCCTATAAACAGAGTACGGATAGGTAATATGTCAGATAGTTTCAAGATTCGCAACGGATTGAAACAAGGTGATGTCCTGTCACCACTACTGTTTAACTATGCGTTAGAATATGTGATTTTAAAAATTAAAGGGGACAAAAAGGGACTATCAATGAATGGTTTGAATCAACTGTTCGTATACACGGATGATGTAGATTTTAATAGGGGACGATATATATGCACTACAAAGCAACACCGATGTCTTAGTAGAAGCGTGCGATGATACAGGTCTACAAGTGAACATAGATAAAACAAAATACATGATAACAAGCCGAAACAAAGGGAATAAAGAAAATAAAAACATAATAATTAGAGAGGAGGTCATACAGAAAGTAAACAAATTTAAATACTTGGGAGCATACGTAACAAGCAAAAACGAGGTCACGGGAGAAATAAAAAGTAGTTCAGAATCGGGGAACGCATGTTTCTATTCAGTCCAAAAACTTCTAACCTCGCGATTAATATCAAGGAAATTGAAAATATACAGAATGGTTATTCTGGCGGTAATACTTTATGGTTGCGAAAGTTGGAGTACAACCCTAGCAGATAAACATAAATTACGTGTGTTTGAAAATAAGGTTTTGATAAAGATATGCGAGCCGAAACGGCACGAGATGACTGGAGAGTGGAGGAGACTGGATAATGAAGAACTCCACGGACTGTACGATTTACCAGATGTTGTAAAAATAATCA
The DNA here is from genome assembly GCA_022664845.1 of Lepisma saccharinum. NCBI lineage: Eukaryota > Metazoa > Arthropoda > Insecta > Zygentoma > Lepismatidae > Lepisma > Lepisma saccharinum. The sequence continues at coordinate 16,782 of JAGDQP010024796.1, forward strand.
AATCGCGTGGGCAGGCCATGTAGCTATGGGGGAAAAACGAAGATTATATTCTATCCTGGTTGGAAGGCCGGAAAAAAGGAGACCATTGGGAAGACCGAGACGTCGTTGGGAGGACAATATTAGAAGAGATCTTCGAGAAGTAGATGTTCGCGATGAAAACTGGCTTGATATTGCCCAGGATAGAATCCAATGGCGAACGTTTGTTACTGCGGCGATGAACTTGCAAGTTCCATAAGCCAAAGAGTGAGTGAGTTAGTTGTCTGTCATTAACCACCTAAATACATTTACACGTATTATTTTCCAAGCATATTTTAAATTGTTCGACAGGCAAGGAAAATAGAAAAAGTTGTGTAATGTCCTAACTCAGCAATCGCCTACTATGGCTGACGAAAATTGGAGTTTCGAAGGTATGCCTTCTGATTATGAGACGAGAATATCATGAGTACCATTACAATTCGAAACAGCAGTTTTCACAGGGTGTCTACAGAATTTACAGAGGCCAAATTCATGACTTTTGTATAAAAAGAGAAGAAGTTGGGACCAGCTAGGGAACTCGGGGATTGCCACACTGAACTCACAAGATATGAGACACCTGGGTAACTATATTCCTTAACATCCTGCTGCAACATTAAAAGTTTACAATATCATACATCCTTCAAATGTATGAGGATATTTTTCTGCACATTTGGTAAAATGGCAAATGTACCATTAAAACTTGATAAAAATTACAAGGTTTATTTGACTAAATGCATGACTTGAAACTCAATTTCATTACTTTTCCTTGACTTTCATGGCCTTTTTTTTAATGACTTTCATGATGTGTAGATACCCTGTTTTAGTCTCCGCTCCTTTGTTTCCTTTGAAGATGTAAATGGTGTACATGCACAACGCATGAAAATAACATTATTAATAGTCGTGAGGTAAAAGTACAATGTACGCTACATTCATAGTTACATAGCATAATTCTTACTGAAACAAACAATCAAAATTTAATAGACTACTTGTCCAGATTTTACCAAGGTGATTGCTTTCCTTGCATGTAAACAGATCTTGATGAAATATAGATACAGTCTGGTCCAATCCAGAACAAATCGTATGATATTTAATCTTAAGGCATGTTATTTATTAGAAAGCACAACGATGCAACTGACTGCTATATAAGTAAGTCCCGCCTCGTGAAGTTCCTACAGATCTATTAATATTGGGAAAAGGAGGATAGTAATTTCATAGAAAATAAAAAACCTGTTATGCTGAAGATTTTTCCATTCGAAACCAAGAATTCTGATCAGTAGGCAACAACACGTAGCTGGTCGCTAACGTCTTGCTCTTACTTTTGTATATTACAATACACAAAGTGCACGGCTTATCTCACATATGAAAATTTAGACAGTACTGACATCTTGAAAACTATTGCTGGTTTTTAGAAAAATATATACCTCAAAGTGGGGAGGGGGGATCATCCAATACTGTCAAACGAGATTACCTGAGACAACTGGGGTGACTTGAGACAAAAAGTGTATATGTATTTTAAAACTGTATTGCGGCTATGGTGTTGTTCATCAATGTAGTATGCTTGCATGTGTGCACGAATACGGTAAGTAATTTTCATTCAATAACTACTTCAAAGTTAAGGTTGATATGGGAAAAGGAAACTGCTTTTGATGAATCCATTTTCATGTACTCTCGAAATGTACACGATATGAATGCAGGTTTTATGGTGATTTCTTCTTTCTATCCCGTATATTTTTAAAATAAAATCTCTAATTTTGGTATCTCGGTGTGTATCAAATTTTTTCAGTTAGCTTAACTTGTGACATTGTACGAAAATGCATTTTTCAGTATATCATTTAGCTACTGTATCAAGTCACCCCAACCAACTGGGTAACTTAAAAACACACAATTTTTATTGTTTTGCAGAGTATCTAGAAGTATCTGTATCGCCATTACAGTAGATTATGAAACTACACATGCAGACTGAAGTTCCCCATGCAGCAGTTTCGAAAAATATGAAATAAGCTCGTAACTACGCGATCCTAAAAATTTGAAGTGTCTGAAGTAACCCCATTTAACGGTATTTCATTGTATCTAAAATCGTTAAAAAATCTCTCTCTGTACACATAAACTAACATATCAACGGGGCTCCGAAACCTCATGACTTTAATAACATTTGCACAAACGTTTTTTTAGTCCCAGTCGAGAGCTAAGAAGTGGCTTTAGTTAGCGAAAGTCGTTCCCTTACAGGAAGAGGGAGTTGAAAAGGTTTTGAGGCCCTTAAAGTAACTTTCAAACAGGTAGAAACGGAACCCAAAAATTAAAAAAAATCCTTTCTAGAACTAGATTACACAATTTTCAAGGTCCTTTTAAAATTTCGACTCACCGGTTCGCTCACGACTTTCCGAAAACCCCGGGACAAAAACTTGAAATTGTGTACAAACGTTCTCCTTAAGCCCTAGGCTATAGAAGTGCAGGTGTCCGAAGGTTTGCACAATTCGGTCCCTAACGGCGAAAGGGAGAATTGAAAGGTTTCTCCACGCTACTCACGTAACTTTAGAATCGGCAGACTTTAAGCATCAAAATTTAAAGCAGACTTCTTTCTATAACTGAATCAGACCATTCTGTGGGGTTTTAAAAATTTCTTCCCCAAAAGAAAACTTTGCCCCCTAACGGGGCAAATGCAGGAAGGAGATAAAATGTTTTCTAAAGTCCCTAAAATACCTCTTGAATTGAAGGACTCGATATTTAACTGTACGCTTGTTTTGTAAAATTTGGTCAGACAATTTTGGGATAAGCAGGATCGTGTAAACCTGATCATCTCTTATTTCTTTCGAGTCGTATAAATACGAAAATGACCTTAGGCGAATCCGACAAGTTCTGTCTCTTAAGGAAAAAAAAAAAAAAAAAAAAACGCCAAATATGATTTGTAGGATCGCCATATTGAAATCCAGAGGATTTAAAGGGTATCTGAATACGAATATGACAATCGCTTTCGCAATTTGGACAAATTTCGTTCACTACGGGGAAAGTAAGAGAAGGAACGCGTAGTAAGAAATGATGATGATGTAGGATCACGAGGAAAAGCGAGATCCAGGTGGTTCTCGAAAACTGACATGAAAGAATAAATTTTGCTCCAAGTATGCTCTCATGCCATAGACGAGTGCTCAGAAGGAACTTTACGAAATTCGGCCCCTAAACGAAGGGAAGAACGTCATGAAAGTGTAAAATGTTTCTTGAATTCTTCATGTGTCGTTCGCATCGGCGGACAAGGAGCCCCGAAGTTTAAAATTTTCTAAAATTGGGCCAGATCATCTTCAGTCTTTAAGGGAGACCCCACGAAGAAAATCTAATGGTGTACGATCGTAAAGGATATTGTTATCCGTCTGCTGTTCCGAGTCGCAATTTGTATTATACTAGTTCGTACAAAAGTTTTTCTCAAAAGGGAGCAAATAAGATACAGGTTCGCGGCGAAAATATCTAACCAGGAGTTATTTGGAGAAGCAGATTACGAACAGAACAATATTTCCTGAGACTTCGCCAAATTTCGTCCCCTAACGGGGTACAGAGTTAGGGAGTGGGACGGACTGATAGGAACTAAATATAATGTACGAATTTTACGAAAATTGTTATCACATGGCTTTCGGGACTCATATTTCAAACAAGACAGGTTCTGCCAATGCGACAAATTCCGTTTCTACACGAATACTGGGAGAAGAAAGGGTGGAACACGATGTTGCAGAATTACTACGAAAGTAGAAATTCCGGTTATTTCCACTTCACTACGATGAGAAACTTGGCTTAAAGTTTACTCTCAAGCCTAGTCGGGTGCTAAGAAGGGGCTTTACGGAATTCTGATCTTAATGGAAGGAAAGGTGAGTTTAAAGTTCCTCAAGTATTCATGATGTCTACTAATTTTGTGACTTGAAATTCCCTGAGTTTTCCAGGTTTCCCATGATAATTTTTTCCACATTCCCTGAGTTCATAGTATAGTGGAATATGTAAATAATACGCAATGGCATTTTTTAAAATCCCGCCACCACCCAGTCCAAACATTTTGTACATTATTGGTATTTCACAAGTGAAAGAAAAACATAATTCCTTTAAAATAGAGGATTTTGACACTGAAAAATCCGGTCAGTAGTGGGAATCGAACCCACGACCTCCGCCTAGCCTGGGTAGTGCTGTTACCAACTATGGACAGGTCCACCTAATAATTTCCCCACAGTTTCACTCATAAGTTTTAGATTTCCCTGAGTATTATCTGAGTTTTCCAGATTTATAATTTCTCTGAGTATTCCAGGTTTTCTAGGGTGGTAGGCACCCTGTTAACAATCCGCATCAACCACCATTGCTACTGCTCCAAATCACAATTTCCGCATCTCCCCATACCTGAACAAACTTCAAATTACGGCTGCACCTTTGACGAAACCTTTCGAGTAGGCTATTGTAATCAGCAGAAAGAGAAAATGTTTTCATAAACATTTAAATTTAATTCGGTTTATTAAATAAATTAGTTGGGAGCATTGCTATAAATTCAGTTATAATTTCGTTAAAAAGGACAATGAAAAGAATCTTTTTAATGTATATTGTAATGTTTGTTTGTACAGTTTAAGTGTGTTATGATGATTCTTATATACCACGTATGGTTGGTTATGTTATGTTATGTGAGAATATACTAGGTGGAGCATATAGGAATGTCATGTTTGGAATATGGCGAATTAAGGTTATACATATGTGTAATTGAAGACTGAGTAATAAATATGTATATGTGGAAGATGACTTGGCGTCTGTTTAGTGTACGTCGGGTGTTCCATTGGAACCACAAGTGGAGAAGTCACAGGTGGTTTCTGTTAAAGATGATGTGCATCATGTATAAGGAAAAAATGATCTAACTTGGCTTTTTCTAACCCGTCTTCGTTTGCTATCGCTCATTCGACATACTATCCGTGATTTTGGTAGCAAAACCAATGTGAATGGAAATAAACATGTCACTATGACGTAACATTATCATGATTCCGATTCATGAACCTGTGACTATTTCGTTCGAAAAAATCACGCCCGACGTAAGCTAAAGTAATACCGACGACTTTATGGTATTTGATGTGGTTTCTTTCAGTGATTCGTCTTTATTGGTTGAAGTATTGCTCAGAAGTAGAGTAATGCATTATTAGACGTAGAACCTAACGACTGTTCGGGAGCAAGAAATATTCACTAGATTTAGAAGAATCTGAGATAATATTGCAATAAGAATCCTGAAAATTCTGAACTCTGACTCATTCGCCACAATTAGAAAGAGATGGGAACAGACAATACATCTCAATCATCTCCACCAAGCATGAACCCCCTTCAGCGCAGTCTCTTCCTCTTTTCCTCCCTCTTCTTCGGTGCTCATTCCTTGTCTCCATTTTCCCTTTCACTTATTTTTATATTTTCCCCTTTCATAAGATAAAATGAATTGTATGGGCGGTAATAGCACTATGGCTTACGCCCTTCCCGGTTTTCCCCTTCATCTTCGTTATTATTATAATATTACTATTTTCCCCTCCCTCTTATTCCCTTAGTATGTCTCACCCACTCTTAGTAACCTCCACACCTGCTACGCCATTTCGTGTTTTCTCCACCCATCTAGTCGTTTTTCCTCCTCCATAACCTGGCCACACTGTTACCAAGCATTAGTTGGAAACATGGCGATTACTTAGCACCAGTCCCGTACTAAGTCCTTTCTGTCCATTTTCTCTCCTATCATGTGAAGACGCTTTAGCGAAACGTTGCCACATTTCTATAGTATTTGTGATGTTCCTGCACAAGTCTTTATATTATGTAACGTAAATACCTTTTGCCCAGTATATATTTATACCTTGTACTTTTATTTTTTCACTCTTAATTAATTAGTTACTTTTTACATCGATGATGACAGTCGTTTATAATTTACATTGCTTAATTGATTCTTTTGGTAATTACAGGCCTTAATCCTTTAACTGGTACATGACCTGCTCAAGATGGCCACCATATTTTTCCACCGTACTCAGTCGGCTTACGCCTTCTATCTTCTTTTTTCTTAACACCGGGGGCTCTACCTCAACGTTTTTTATATCCATCCTGTCTAACTTATGTCATCTTCCATGCTTTTTGAACTGAGGAAGGGATCGTATTTAAGCTCGAAAATACCAATATTACTGCTACTGTGGTTCTTTTTAATTTTAACTGTACCAGAAAGCACTGCACATTAACTAACTCACTCACTCTATGGCTTATGGAACTCGCAAGTTCATCGCCGCAGTAACAAACGTTCGCCACTGGATTCTATCCTGGGCAATATCAAGCCAGTTTTCATCACGAACACCTACTTCTCGAAGATCTCTTCTAATATTGTCCTCCCGACGTCTCGGTCTTCCCAATGGCCTCCTTCCCCATCCGAGCTACATGGCCTGCCCACCTTAGTCGTCGCGATTTCATTATTATTACAACATCTGGTACAGTCCGTGGAATTCTTCATTATGCAGTCTCCTCCACTCTCCAGTCATCTCATCCTGTTTCGGCCGTATATCTATCTTAAAACCTTATTTTCAAATACACGTAATTTATGTTCATCTGCTAGGGTTGTACTCCAACTTTCGCAACCGTAAAGTATTACCGGCAGAATAACCGTTCTGTATATTTTCAATTTCAATTTCCTTGATATTACAAGATAAATTAAACAGTATTACGATATCTGAAGAAACTATGGGTACTTCGGAAATAATACTATTAATAACTCGATTGAATTATTTTCCATGCGAAAAATATCTCGCTTGCATTTGCGGACGTCGATTACAATTTGCACTCCTTTCTTCGGTTGTATTGCATCTGTACAGAATAGCTGGTTCAGGGTCTGTTATCTATTTATTTAACGTACATATTCTAGATACAGCATGTGATAGCCATTTTACACTAGAAAGTAACAGAAAAATAGCAAAAATTAATAATATAAACAGAAAAACTATAACTGAACAGAAACAAATACCATAGATATGATATTAAGATGACTTCCTTTCACGAAGTTTCATAAAGATAGTTTTGGGAAAGTAAAAGTCAGGAGGGCTGGTCAGTGAGTGATAAAGTGTGGGAAATCTGATAAGGAGGGAATTATTGCTTTTCTGAAGATAACCTTGGCGTTCTGATGTAAAAGTAGTCACTGCACCTGCTATTAGCTCTCGGAACACGTAATTGAAACAATGGGATTCAGATAATACTCGACTCGGGAGAAGAGGACTGAAATTTCGTCGGTGCCGACGACGCTCCTCTTCAAACCATGTTCTTAAGTCTATAAAACGAACACTTTCTGTTGATGTAATTATTTGTACATTTTACATAAGTTATTGACTGAATTACAGTCGCATACTTCTACGTTCTCAGAGAAGTGTCCATTTTCTATTTCACTTCAATTGTCTCATTTTACTAATTTTCCTGTGTTTTACTTTCAGATAAGTTTTTTAAGAACCTTAGCACTAACAGACTCTTTATCATTGTCAGTCAAAGACGGGCAACTTTTCTTACCATGTAATATACTGTAAAATATATTAAAATAAGTAATATAAAACTGACGTATATCGATGTCAATGTCGTGAATGCCCAAGAAAGATTTTTACTTTCCGCATGTTCACAAAACAAAGAATAAAAGAAATATTAATACAAAGAACCGTTCTTTAATAAATAATCGCACTTGAAACACGTATCCTAAGTATGAGGACATGAAGACAGGCCAACAGTTGAACAATATTTAAACGGTGTGGATAGTCGACATGAAAAGTAGCAAGAACTGAACGATAGAGAGAAAGTGGAAGCATTAAGTCCCACGTGTGATGAAGACATTTTGTTTTCCGGTTCACTGTGTCAAACATACACTCTCATATTCACTCAGTCTTGATGACAGCGGTTGTGAAAAACGGTGGATGACCGAGACTGTTGACATCAGTACAGCCCTACGGAAACTTATTGCCAAGCAACCATTCCAACAGGAATATATGACTGCCACTAACTGCCATGGATCATGGAGGTTGGCAACGTATTTCAGTTTCACCTGAAAATTGCCAATAAGGTGAGGTAAGTCTCGTTTCAAGTTATATCATATGGATGGGGAGATTCGTGTCTGGCGTGGACACAACGAAAGTATGAACCCATTATCTCAACAAGAAACTGTTTCCGCTGCCTAATGGTAGGGCGTATTAAACTCGTACCCTTTAGAATCTCTGGCAAACGTTTCGAAACGTCAATGACAGACCCTGTTCTCGCAACGTATCTCTCTTTGGCGACCACAATTTTATAACCACATTCACTCATTGTTAGTGCAAGACAATGCATCTACTAACAGGTCCATGGTTTGAGAATCATTCCACTGACGTTGCCTGCATGGATTACCCAACTTGTTCGCTGAATTAAATCTTATAGAGAATTTGACACGTTATGATCATATATTGAGAGCAACAATACCCCTGGACTGCTCCTATTGAGCTGAAGATGAACCTATTTGGTACCCCATGTATTTTGTTTTTTTCACTGTTCACCAAATTCGTTCTACATACAAAAGTGGGATAAATAAAATGGAGTACTTACTTCCTCATAACATTCAATACGTTAAATGCGTGTAGGGTATGTTGATTATTACGATATGGAGGTTTCTCTTTACTGCCAGGCCTAGGCAGGTGCTTTTGAGAGCTCTCATCTAAGGAATTCTGGCTGGCATACCGAAGAAGAAGAGGACTGAAATATACAAAGACTAATTATTTAGGCAGTCGCTTACCAAAGACATGCATACATAGTTTCATTGCAATACTTACGGGTTACAACAATAAAAACGATCAATAATGACACAAAAAAACTTTCCACACGCTTTAAAGAACATGATTTGAATTTGAATTTTATCTAAGGCTTTCAAGTAACCTTGGCGCAGGAAGAATGGATGATTATGGGTTAACTAGTGGAATGAAGAAAGTGGGAGGAAACGGGAGAATCCCGAGGAAACCCAGGCACACAGTGTTTGTCCACCACAAAGCCCACATGGCACGGGATGAGATCGAACATGCTTAGCATGGACTCCAAGCATGATATCTGGATCTTTACAACATCCAGAGAGAACAAAGATAACGTCTTCAATTATACCTTACGAACGTATATCCCAAATTTCTCGGAGTCATAACCGCACTGAAATTACCTACTTAGATCAGTAGCTCATAATAAGTTACTAGTTCGTAACCAAGAAAACCGGCGCCAAGTACATTAGACGTCATATAATGTACAATTATGTGGAGCAGTGTGCATGATGCTCGGTGATTTTAAAACGTGAGTGGCTATCACGAACAAAGATATTCATACAGTAGAAACTTGAATTTTTTATTTATGGTCTTCAGGCATCAAAGGCACAGGCCGGGATAGAGGGGCCAGGATGCTGGAAGTTGAAGGTGCCATCCTCGAATTTACCTGAGGAAAAACCTCAGTGAGGACGGTTGGCTGCTGGGATTGAAGCCATGACCTCTCGAATGCTATGCCAACGCTCTACCACTGTCATACCGTCAGACTCTACTTCTGTTGAATTAAGAAAAGTGCAGTATAGGCATATAAACTTTGAAACTAGCTTTAGAGATAATACAAGAAAGATTCAAATGGGCGCTACTACCAGCTAACATCAGTCGAGAGTTTTGAGCGTTACGGTCTGCCATTGGTGTCTGATGGTATTTGGCAAATCGTGACCTTGTGGGCGGATTAAATTGATAAGCCAAATATAATTTGAATTTTATTTATGGCCTTCGCCTTCAAGCATCTCAGGCTGAGACAGGGTAAGGAAAACTATGCTGGATGAAATAGACAAGGGATTTGCCTGGTGTGACTGAGGAAAAAATCGTGAAAGCCAAATATAAGCAGTATTGTTCAAGTTGCCCTGATAAAAATCATGTCAAAATGCAAGAAACTACTTTTCAAAGGTTTTTACTAGTTCCCTGGTATTTACTACCAAAGTTGGAAAAAAATAATAATTATTTCTTAAAAAAAAAAAAAAATCTTTTTTATTATTTCAGCAACTTGCGACGCTGAAAAATATAGTAAGTTAGTTTGTTTTTAATTTTCAAATAGGACCTTCACCAGTAAATACTAAAGTAAAATTCACAAATATGTGGTGTTCGATACGGAAGATAACCATGGAAAATAGGCAATTACAAAGTTTGCTTTTGAAAATAAAGTGTAGTCTTCCAAAAGAACTCCACGCCATTTTACATCTTCTATTTATTTCATCAGTCAACTTTGCATTCGATGTTTTAAGCTGGCCTAGGTAAACATACACATCAACTATGGCTATTGTCTCTCCCTTAATCTTCACTTCCTTCTTTGCAGCATGTTGATTGTACATTACTTTTGTCTTACTTAAGTTCATTTAAGACCAATTTTCGAACTCTCGTTACTCATTTCTTCCATTTTGGTTTGTAGTTCTTCTGCACTTGAAGCAAACAGGACTATAGCATCAGCGAACCGTAGATGATGAAGATATTCGCCATTAATTTTAATTCCAACTTCATCCCAGTTTAAATTCGGGAACACTGTCTCCAGGATAGCACAAAACAGTTTTGGAGAAATTGAATCTCCTTGCCTTACCCCTTTTCCAAGTTTAAACTTTTCACTTTCTTGATGCAGTCTAATGACAGAAGTGGCAGTCGAGTAAATGTTTCTCAGTAACTTGATGTATGCACTTTCGATGCCTTGATGTTCAAGTGATTTAAGTACTGCTGACAAGGAGACCGAATCGAAAGCTTTTTC
>JAGDQP010024797.1:0-27556 GCA_022664845.1 Lepisma saccharinum
CTCGTTGCCAGAACCACTGACACCAGGATTCCTCTGCACTCACCGCAAGACATTCAACAAGCAGTTGACAGCATAACCACTACCATTAAATCTGCTCTACATACTTCAACTACTACTAGTCATCACCCAACTGCAGCACAGCAACTCACTCCTCAGCAGCTAAGGACACATGCATTAATTGCCCTAAAACGATGGATGAGACGAAAATGGCAGATAACCAGACACCCGCAGTACAGAAATCTTTGGAATTTTCTTTCGAGACGAGTAAAATTAAGAATACAACGCATTGCGGCACAAAATTGGTCCACAAAACTTCAAACTCTCACAGAACCAAATCATGAATTTTGGACGTTAGCCAAATCTTTCACCAAGACGACACCCAAAACCATAAATCGGCCTTTACATGGATCTCAAGGTCTAGTGTACACTTCCAGTGAAAAAGCTGAGGCCCTCGCAGATCACCTCGAAACACAATTTATGGTCAATGCTGAACCCTATGATGAAGCCACTATAAATACAGTACACCGTTATTTAAACTCACATTCTTTCAATCATCCATTTGATCCAACAACTCTCATCACTCCACGAGAAGTTAGAGCTGTCTTCAAAAAACTTCATAACCGTCGAGCAGCAGGACCTGACAAAATTTCTCCTTCAGCTTTAAAACATCTACCGAGAAAAATGCTCGTCTTAATCACTAAATTATTTAATGCAATCCTACAACATAGTTACTACCCATCACAATGGAAACTTGCGAAAGTTGCAACAATTCCGAAATCTGGCAAAGACTTACTCTACCCGCAAAATTACAGGCCAATCAGCTTACTATCCACATTAAGTAAAGTTTTTGAGAGACTATTATACGTGCGCCTTATCCAACATGTACAAGCCCGAAATTTAATTCCTGACCACCAATTTGGCTTCCGCTCACATCATGACACTACAGCCCAACTAGTGAGAGTCGTTGAAGAGATAACTCTACAATTCAACAATCGTGGTCATACTATTGGCATAGTTTTGGATACGTCAAAGGCATTTGATAGAGTGTGGCATAGCGGTCTTCTTTATAAACTCAGCATTATGGGATTTCATCACCAATACATCCGACTTCTTCGATCGTACCTACAAAACCGCAACTTCTTTGTCCATTATCAAGGATATTCATCCACTATACATCCAATCACTGCAGGTGTCCCGCAAGGATCGGTACTGGCTCCTTTACTATTTAATCTATATACATCTGACATCCCAACTCATCCACATACCAAACTAGCCACATTTGCTGATGACACTGCCATTTTTGCCTCTTCAAGAAACCTTCGTTACTCCCATTTGTACGCTCAACGTCATCTCACTTCAATTGAGGAATGGACCACAAAATGGAGGATGAAATTAAATGCCGACAAAACAGCTGTTGTGCACTTTTCAAAGCGTCATACCAACCTCCTTCAGCCTCTTACACTCTTTGGAACCCAACTCCAATATAATACTCAAGCACGCTATCTTGGTGTTGATCTGGACAGGACTCTATTATTCAAAATTCATCTTAAAACTGTTGCTACCAAAGCACTCTCTCGACTTCTGGCTCTCTATCCATTATTTCGAAGTAAAGAACTCACTTTACCAGCTAAGCTTAACTTATATAAAATGATGATACGTTCTCTCCTTCTTTATGCTGCACCTGTATGGCAACATGCAGCAAAATCACATCATCTCCAACTCCAACGTGTTCAAAATAGAGCAGCAAGGATAATCACAGGACATAGTAGAGATACTAGGATAATGCAACTACATGAAGATCTACACTTCCAATGCTTGCTGATGTCATCGATTTTGAATGTCGATCCTTCTGGACTCGTATGCTACATTCTCCTCACCCTACCTTACACACCATTGGCACCGCTCAACCTATCCGCTATACTCACCGTATGCCTCACCCTACGTAACATCCCTACTTACAACTCAGATCACCTGTCTTAAATATAATGAATAGGGAATCACATACTCTACTTTTATGGAAGGAATAAATTCCAACTTAGCCTCCCTGATCACATTATAACATCTCGCTTCGCTAAATGAAACATAACAATTTCCCTCCTCCAACTCGTCACTTCTTACTCATCGTACTACGATAATCATTGACCTGCCCTAGGGATGCGACAGTTGCTCCCTATTCAATCATATACAAAAATTTCAACCGCCATCCCAATCACATTGAAGTCATGAGCTAATTAGCTCGATACTTCATTTATGAACGTCATTTAACTCTGCTCTGCTCTGCTCTGTACTGAAATATAATCACCTATCTCCAGAAATAGACATTTTCAGCTCTGAACAAGCTTCTGAAAAGCAGTTAAGAAAAATGTATAAATACCTAAGTTGTTATGTTTATATTATTGTTTTATTTGTAATTAATATTGTATTCTCTTTCAAAAAGTACCAATTGAAATAGAATATCAAATTTTTATTGAAATCAATTGAATTCATAACTGATGATCCAAGCTGAGCACTTATCTATTATCTTTAATCTGTGAGGCATGAGCTGCTAATTTTGCAATGACCACTATCACCTAGCGTGCTAACTGAGAGGTAGTTTCAGCGCCTCGTAAGTTGAAAGTTCTGGGTTCAATGGCGAAGTCGACCGTGGTGACGCTGGGGTAATTGCACTCAGCTCTGGTACCGGGTTCGGCTGTTCAATACTCAAAGGGTAATGTGAGCTTCTTTAAACAGTTGTTGTAGCCACGTTGTTTGATCAAGACCTTAATGCTAGTTCGTCAAGTCCTACCCATGATCAAAGCTTTCTCCATGATTCTATGAAATGTCTACGACCCTATCCTTTTTACTTCTTTCTAGCAGTTGGTGCATAACATAATGCTTGATGTGTATAATGTAATCTTGTCTTCAAATTCAAGATAATTGGCTAGAATTATCTTACTTGCAAATATGAGTAAATCTGTACATTTTGAGAACTTTTACGAAGTCGTTTGTTATTATTTTGAAGAAACATTTTACTTTTTCAAGCTTGTAGTTTCATTTTCCTAAAACCAGTTGAGTTGTCGACTGGCAAATAACACTTATTATTATTATGTTATTTGGGTTGCCTAACTCACAGGATATTTAATAATAATCAACAGTTTTTGTGTACATACAGGGTGAAAAGTTTATATTATTTTGTAAACTTTGCAGGCGAATAAATTTTGAATAGAGTGATCTATTTGAGTACGGGTTTCTGTAAAGTAAAAAAATAATATAATTTTCTGTAGATTGCAATAAACTGTACTAAAATCGGTTTATCAGTTCCAAACTTATTTGGAGAAGAAATTTTAGGAATGAGTACAAACTTTTGTCGCTGGCTGTACGCACAAATGAAGTGGGTTATTTCTTTTTTTATTTCAGTCTTTTTTCTATATGTATCTTAATGATACTGTAACGTGAGTACCACGGGAGCATTTTGTATTTACATGTGGGGAAGACTTTTGTACCTTGAACATAGTGTACTTTGGAACAATCTTATGTTTCTGACTCTCTATGCTACGCAGAGGCTACTGCGTCCACTATGTTTTAGGCCTATGTCAAGCTTCCTAGACAGTAACCTTGTAGTTTTGTTGTATTCTGGTGATTGTGTATTGAGTTATTTGAAAAAGAGAAAAGCATTCTCGGTAGTTAAAAGTAACTGTTTTCAGATTTATTTATTGTTTTATAGCGTACCGTAGCTATTAAATTTTATATGTAATAGTATGAAACCATATAAAAGGGAACTAGATAAGTTTTTCTATAACACAAATTTACATTCTTCATGTGACATTTGGGCATTCCGTCATGTTAATAATTTCGTATAGCCCCTCGTACCATAAAACAGACGCACATCTTGTACCTTGGAACACGTACTATCAATAAGAAAACTTATTGATGTCCCCTTGAGTGCGTCAATCTATTTTCTCATGTCTAGTGTTATTTATAAATTCTTTCATAATAATATTAATTATAATGCGCAACAATATAAAAAAGGGACTAACATTGAATGGTTTGAATCAAGTGTTCCTGTATGCAGATGATGTAGATTTAATAGGGGGAAGATATAGAGGCACTACAAAGTAACACCAATGTCTTGGTAGAAGCGTGCGATGAGATAAGTCTACAGGAAACATAGAGAAAACAAAATATATGATAACAAACGGAAACACAGGGAATGACGGAAATAGGTACATAACAATTAACAATGAGAACATAGAGAAAATGAACAAATTTAAATACTTGGGAGCATGTGTAACAATCAAAAACGAGGTACGGAACAAATAAAAAGTCGCTTAGTATCGGGCAACACATGTTTCTATTCAGTCAAGAAACTCCTAACCTCGCGATTAATATCACGGAAATTGAAATTGAAAATATACAGAACGGTTATTCTGCCGGTAATACTTTACGGTTGCGAAAAGCTGGAGTACGACTCGAGCAGATGAACATAAATTATAAGTGTTTGAAAATAAGGTTTTGAGAAAGATACACGGACCAGAACGAGACGAGATGACTGGAAAGTGGAGGAGACTGCATAATGAAGAACTTCACGGACTGTGCTACTCATCCGATGTTGTAAGAATAATAAAGACATGACGATTAAGATGGGCAGGACATGTAGCTAGGATGGAAGAAAAACGAAGATTCTTGGCTGGATCCATCTTGGTTGGAAATCCGGAGGGGAGGACCGAGATGACGTTGGGAGGACATTATTAGATCTTCGAGAAGTAGGTGTTTGCGACGAAAACTGGCTAAACCTTGCCCAGGTTAGATCTCGAGTTCCCTAAACCATAGAGTAAGTAAGTAATAATACGAAACATTTCTTTCATAAAGTATCACACACATTTTACACTTCACAAACAGAGAGAACTTAAATTAATAAGATATTTCCCCAAAATATTTATTTGTTATTTATTTTATTGATTTGTCCTATTATACGTGCATGCTTCAGGTACGAGAGCCTGTGTTTCAAGGTACACGAGCCTTTGTACCACGGAACACTTTGCAGGACATTTTTAAAGAATAAAAAGCACCGTAAAAGAAAACAAAAAGCAGATGCCAAATACGGAAGCAGTTTAATTCAGAAACCTTCAAAGCTTAAGAGCACAGATATGGAATTGAAAAAAAAAAATACCCCTAAAACTATAATTTGGAAAACGTAAAATGTTTTCCATAGTACAATAGCTTCCCCTACATCCATTTGAGACCCTCATTCCTTTCTGTAGTCGCTTGATAAAGGTTGCTGACGGCTTATATTTTAACAAATAAAGCAGTGCTTCGTAACCAGACATATGTTTATATTGGTACTTGAGAGTTATATGCCTGGCAAAGTAATATTTTGAAATATATGCGTGATTCTAACAATTTGCAAGCACCTTTCCGTCAATTTTCCTTCTTGCTATCTACCTCGAACACATTTTCATATAAAAAAAAAGCAGGCCCTTTCCCGGAAGAAGAGGGTCAATAAGTTCGTGATGTGAACGTCTCAGCAAAGAACCATGCTAAAGGTCCAAGTTATCAGGGAAGGTCACGTGATGAACGTGTAGCTGGAAAGATGCCAAAGAGGTCTTTCGCGCTGATGTGTTGGGTTGGGTTATCGATTCCCCGTGGAGGCAATTCTTTCCTTTTAGCTTTCCACTTGCGGCGTTTTAGGGGATTATAAGCTAAAAAAAGTACGATCCTATAACACACTTAGGTTGTTAATATTGCATCAGGCCATTATTGTGTCAAAATTATGGTTTAACGTTGACTTCTACGTCATTGAGTCCCCTTTTGCTTTCCATCCAAGAAGCAAAAAATATCGGAAAATAACTTTAAAATTATGCAAAATATTTTTGAGGTTAAAAATGTTGTGTTCAAAGGAAACCATGTTAGAAATAGGTTTTTGAAACCGAATTGAAAATCATTATAAAATCAGTTTACAAATAATGTCAAAACATGTGTTATGACGTATTTTAAACTAAATTTAAAACTTAAAGTATTGACTATATTGAACTAAAGGTTAAAATATCTACGGGAATGTGTTAAAATTGTACATGAAATAGCTCCCTCAGACATGTGATGGACTGAAGTCAAGTTTCCTGTAGTAACCATGCAACGGAAGTTTAGAAAAACATATTAAAATTGACAATTCCAATACGTTTCTTGAATAAATAATTTGAATTAACTTGAAAACGAAGTAAGTTCATTGTACGGAAACACTTTTCTAAATAGTTTGTGAAACATGTAAATATTCTTAAATTCGTGAGATCTACTTTTGGAAAGTTCGTGACAAAAATAGTTCTGAATTTTAAATTGAAATCTATTGTCTATAGATGAAGATCATCGTGTGTGTGAAGGATGACATCTGTTAGCGACTATTCTTCCGAGGATGTGTAAGACAACAACCATGGTCTATATTCAAGTGCAATCCTGCCATTTGTCTTGTAGGGATAAGTATAACCTTAAAACACTTCTGCAGATCATTTCCTATAGTAGTGACTGTAAAAGAAGATTGAAATCGCAAGGAAAATAAAGACAATCACATTTGTAAACAATTAAAAAATAGCTTTCATGCTCTTAAAGACCTTCGCCAATATTATCTGCTACCATAGAGATGTTTCTTAAGGTTTAAAGTAATAGTTTACGTCAGTATTTTCCTTATGGTGTGTATTTTGAACATAGGCATTGAATATATCATCATCATATTCAGCCATTCTCAATCCATTGCTGGATAAAGGTCTTCCATTTTCTTCCAACATATGTCGGTCTGCTGCTATCCTTATGTATTCACCATCTGAAAAGCGCTTGATTTCATTTATTCATCTTGAATTTTGACGTCTTCTACATCGAGTCGTTTCTCTGAAAATCGAATGTAGTCGTCCATCTTACACTTATTCGTCTTGCTATTTGATAAACTCATCTTCAATTCATCTTTTCCGCCGTCTTGACTACATCTTCTACCTTTTTTTGCTAGTGGATACATTAATTTGCCTTTCTGTCCCTCCTAATTATCTCTAGCATACATCTTCACATTGCCCTTTATTTAACTCATAATTTTTGAGTCGCATTCAATTTTCACGTTTAGTAGCCGTACATCATAAAGAGTAAGACACATTGATTATAAATTTTACACTTGAGGCACATTGCTAGTTAAAAATAAAGTTTGAGGCTTGGGTTTCAGATGCCTGAAGCCAATAAGTATTTATTAGTTGGTTGAAAGTTTTCGTATTCGAAATATTTGGCTTCCCGCTCAGCAACCTGCTATATTTATCGATGTTTTTAATAATAATTATTATTATCTGCAAATTTACCAATCCTCCATGTTATTCCTAGCATCTGACAGGCATGACTTTGACAATATGTGTGGAATTGCCGTAACGTGATATAAACCATTTGTTTCTCTGCGCACCAGTAAAGTGAATTTGGTGACTGTTCAGCTGGCCCCTTTTAGCGTAAATTATTTCCAAAATTTTAGTACGGTGCCTACAAGCGTGAAATGTTAATTACTTTCGTGAACATTTTTAATTTACAATTATAGGCTACATACATAACTATTAGCCAGTTGTTCTAAGTCTGTCATAAAGCTGACGGATGAGCGAGTATGCTTCTGGAGAATAAAATTGGGAAGATGACGGCTATAGCTCTTGTCTAGACACCATCCCGAAATTTGAACGGTGAAACTGAGGTACATCGTGAAAAAACATTAGTTCGGGATAGCCGGCAAGAGGATTTGAACCTCCATGCCTCCACAGAGTCGATTCGCATTCCACGATTGTAACCACTAGAGTACGTGATCCAGTCAAATTGTTATTATAGAAATAGACCTTTGATATATCTCTTATACTTTGGATCGATACATTTTCGACCAGTTCTATTTCGAAATGGAGAGAGATCGTTAAATATATCTTAACATTATCCGTCAGATTTCAAATTGTCATAGGACAAATTAGTCAGGGTTTCAGTTGAGGATATACGGCGGTACATGCCGTATACTTTCTGGTACAATGCGTATTCTCAGTTTATATTTGTTTAATGTGGCAATTAACCCAGTGAGCTTATTACAGTGAAGTACCCTTTTGGTTTCAAATGATTCACATATTTTTTGGTAGAAGATAAATTATTTCCTCCATATACTCTAAACGTGGGCCAAAAGTTAATGGAAACATGACATCCAATTGAAGTATCAGGAAACGTAGCGTATATCCTGTGAAAACTTTAAACCGCAGCACTGAACATACCAGTTAAAACTTAAAAATGAGAACCAAACACCGACTACCGTTTTAGTTATAGGCTTTAGAATACTTGATTTTGTAAATGTCATAATGTGTTTTCATCACTTTAAAAGATTTAAAAGGAAAGGTAAATATGCATTTATAACTTTCTTGTGCACGCTGTTTTGTCGACCTGGCATTCTACACTATTTCATATTTACGTTGTAAGAAAATATAAAATTTGTTTCCTAAAGACCTTTGTTCATATTGAGAGATTGGGATGTTCAAAAATTTCATAGATGATAATATTTTTTTCCAACATGAAGATACATGTCAAGTTTTAGGTTTTCTCCTCGTTTACTGATAAAATTTGTAAGTAGATCTGAGGAAAGTTCACTTACTTTTTATCCCCTGTTTGCTGAATGGAGAAAGGGATGGTTATAATGGTACCTGGTTATTTAGCGTTACAGAATCTGAAAACACATTCAGATTTACTACTTTTAGGTAATTATATCGGTTGAGCTAATATTTCATGTACTCTTTCGACTTGCAGATCAAAAAATGTAGAATATGAAATTCTATAAAACTTCGTTCTGTTGTAACAGACTAGAAATATAGAATATGAAATTTCATAAAAATTCGTTCTGTTGTTGCAGATTAAAACTGTAGAATATGAAATTTCATAAAAATTCGTTCTGTTGTTGCAGATTAAAAATGTAGAATATGAAATTCTATAAGAATTCGTTCTGTTGTAACAGACTAGAAATATAGAATATGAAATTCCATAAAAATTCGTTCTGTTGCCATAATCATTGGTACTGACTTTGAGACAACAGAGAAATAAAATGGTTAAGCTGGCACACTCAAAGAAAACAGGAAAGAAGCCGCCAACACAGAATATTGAATTTACGGTTGTTGGTGCTTTCTGTTGTCTGGAACAGATTACGTCTTACTGGAATAAAAAATTAGTCAACTTAAACATTTCCAAGTACGTAGATGTATAATATAAATTAAGTATTTCGACTCTGGTATTAATTCTCATTTCAACGCAAAGGACGAAAATGAGACACAATCCCACAGATTTATGAAATCGTTCCTAAACCATTTGCTTATGCTACTTAAAGATATAATACAAAATAAATAAGTTCCTTTTGAATGACATTAATATATCTATAATGTGGTTTCATGTAATTTAAAATACAAATGGTACGAACGCATTCACTGATATTTTCAAACATTTTGCGCTTAGACTCTTAGATCTGTTAAATTCATAGATCTCTGATTTAAGCACTAAATGCTTAATCTAATTATATGCCTTTCTCAATTTTTTGTGAAAGTTTAGTGAAATTTACTTTGTAAATATACAACCATCTGTAATCAAAGATGAAAACTAAAACTCTTTAGTACATCTGTACTAAAATATTTCTACCAACCTAGAAATTGAAGACCTCAAGAAATATCTCATAAAAGCCAAAATTTCATTTACTAATGCTACAAGAATTCAGAATGGACAGAGTCCAATTGCCATTGGTGAGACTGTTTACTAAGGACCATAAGTTAGTAAGGAAATTCATTACTTACAATAGGACATACAAGGTACAAGTTTGAAGATTCAAAGACTGATATGCACTTAGTTACACTTATAAAATAAGGCCAAACAGAAATTACTGCGCCACGTGCAGAAAACGGGGGCACAGAACTGCAGCTACAAATTGTCCACTGGGACCTTTACAAAGTAAACCAGCATCTCCAATAAAAATCTTTAAATCCGCTGAACACAACACTGCTTCTTCAAACCATACTCGGGACCTTAAAATAAAACTGTAAATGTTCAAACTGATGTCAAAATAATAGAAACTCCTACCAAAGAAACTATTCAATTATATACAATACACATCCTACAGTATTAACCTTAGTTCTAAACAATGAATTTCAACAAAAGCTCTACCATGCAATCAATCTGGCTTCCCAAGAATTTTTCCAATGTCATCTAAATATACTTAAGTCCATAGACGGTCATGTTTATGTCGACTAATAAATTCTTTGAAGAAATAGAAAACTAACACGGTTGTCCAGTCTCAGAGTGCTTCAACAATCACATACAATTAAACTTAAACTTCGAAATTTAACATCAAAATCTCTCAAGAATGTACACTCAAAACTTAGAATACTTCAACTTTGTAGATTTTATAATATCTACAAATTTCTACGATGTCGACAAGCCAACAAACTAAGAAAGAAACAGCAACAAACAAATATTAATAGCATAAGGCTGCAAAGTTTCATCAAGATGTCTACAAGATGTGGAAAATAAAAGAAGTCCTTACCTTATCCAACTTGCTATATCCAAAACCTAACTATAACCTACCATATTAAAAAAGTCGTGAAATAAAATCAGCACTTCACTAATATTCATCCACTTCCTGTTTACACAAAAAACGGAATCTCATAAACAAACCATGAGAATTTCTGTAGTTGTATCGGGCTGTGGGTCCTGTTGTGGAGACCGTTCAAACAAACCATATATTTATATTCCTACAAGTTTTAGTTAAAATTTCCAAGAACGAAAGTAGCTCTAATGAGCTAGAAGTCCTTTCTGGAATTTATTTATTCAAGTTTTCCACATACTTCTTCCACATTTACAACAATAAGTATCAAAATCAAATAAGCACATATACTACTATGAATGAACATATGATGAAAGCAGCTTCAACTTTATCATGGTCAGATTTGTTTGATTGTTTGTCAGCATACATGAAAGCTTACCAAAGAATTCCTCACGGTCTGTATTAGAAACTTTGGTTTGCTCGTTACGATAAAGAGATTTATGGTGGGATGATATTTTTACGCGTTTTACTTGTTTTTACAAAGCCTTTTGACCGCGAATACCGCCAAACATAAACAATGACTGGCCTTGCGATAATATAATTCGTATTTTACAGCTAGATGGCAAACCATGTTCGTAAATTTCCTGCCCTCAATGGAGGATAAAGTGTACTACATTATAATATTCCCTGTGCTACGCGAATCCCATGATGTCTTTTTTTTTTGTATTGATGATGAATTGTAATTTTTTTCGGATTGTTTAAGCATTACTTTCGTTAATAAATGAATAAAAATAATATAACTTTTTGAGAAGTGATCAGAATTCGTGGATGGAAAGAAAATGTCAAAATTGTACGAGTATTTCGTGAGTTGAAAAGAACAGTTTCACAAAATGTTAACAGCCATCTATCTACTCCATGTGATTTCTTGAGCGTTTTAAATTTTTCGTAAATTCACGAGTCGCGAAATTCTACTATTTCTACCTATACAAGAATCAAAGTCTAAACTCTGCTTAGTCCTTCTATTTGGTGCTTATAAATGGTGAGACATATTGTTTTATTTGGAAATTAAAATGTTAAAGAAACACTATATTTTCTCATAAGTTGAAAAATGACACTTACCTGCAGTTTTACAATCGATTGCTATGCTTCTAGCCAGCGCTAAGTTGAGGCCAAGTCATAATTTTGTGTTGCAAATTATGACTTGGCCTCAAGTTAGCGCTGTCTTGAAGCTTAGCGGTCGATTGTAGAATTGGGGGCTAGTCTTCAAGTCTTCAAGTTTTGAAAAGTTATAGTTTTGCCTTCTTAAAAAACTACAGCATGTTGTGTAAAAACTACAATAAAAACAAAAGAAAGTAGAATTAATTATATGAATTAGGATTCATATTTATACAGGATGTTTTTGAAACAAAAGTTACAAATCTTGAGAATATCTGAGCAAACTGTGGGAAAAAAAATTATTGTGAACATGGCTAGAGAAAGTCGAAACACCTAGTTTCACATGAAGCTCGAATATGTCTAGAGTCTGCTTACCATGAAAACGTTATTTCAACATCAATGTTCCTCTACTTAAAATCCTTGAGGGCATTACTCGCTATGATCATAACCAATTTGGAGGGAATCTGTACGGACATTTTGATGAGATGTTTCAATATCTGTTTGATTTCTCTTCAGTCATGTGCAAATATGGTATCCTCTGAGTCTTGTTACCATAGAAACAGCATAAATCAGTTAATATCTCCTAGTTAACATCTTCATGCTGAATTTGGTTGTAATCTGTTCAATAAACGTAAACAAATAAACGCAAAAAATAAATTCTCGTTTCTATGCTGGTTGTAACTATATTAAAATTTCAATATTGCTTAACCTTGAGAATAATGCAATCCTTTAAATATGCAAAGTTTAATATTGGAATCGATGTAACTGTTCTAATGTGGTAAAGGACAATAGGTATACGCTGTGTTGTAACTGTCGTGCAGTTGGTAAAACATCACTCCATAGTTCAATAATACGCAGCTTCATTATAAGTTTTCGTATTTTTACTTTTCAAGATGGATATAATTTTCGCGATTTTTATTCAATGGGATAAAATAAACACTTTTTTTGCTTTTAAATCTTAGTCCACACTATGCCAAACTTTTGTGCAGACACATGTTGACAAAGCCTGCCTCAAGCGCGCGACAACTCCTTACTACTCACAAGTTTGAAGACACAAAACAAAGACCAAGATAATATATTCGCGTTATCATTTAATGCATAAATTACAGTATAACTTGGCGCAAAGCACTACAGTAAGTTTAAGTACCAAACATATATAAAAGACCAGAAATTATTAGTATATCACGTTCTACCCCACTTACTTACTTACTCTATGGCTTAGGGAACTCGCAAGTTCATCGCCGCAGTAACAAATTTTCGCCACAGGATTATATCATGAGCAAGATCAAGCCAGTTTTCATCAGGAAGACCTACTTCTTGAAGATCTTTTCTAATATTATCCTCCCAATGTCGTCTGGGTCTTCCTAACGGTCTCTTTCTCTCCGGTGTACCAACCATGATGGAAAATAATCTTCGTTTTCCCCTCCTTTCGAGCTACATGGGCTCCCCACCTTAGGCGTTGTGATTTCATCATTCTCACAACATCGGGTGAGTCGTAAAGACGTTTTATCTCACACTACAAAACATTATTCTCATTAATAGCCCAGCGCACACGTATTTGTGCTGTCAGGTTTTCCACCACATATCAGCCTCATATATGTGCCGGTCGGTGGCATCGCAATAAGCCGATGTCACATATTTGTCCCACTGTCCTTACTGATTTCTATGCCAATTTATTTCGGTTTGCTATATGTTAAGGGTCTGAAAGTTTGTAAGCGGTCTATTGTGATGTGGCAGAACGAGTACCGATCCGTTTCTGGCTATGTCGATGCATCTGGTAAAAATAATGTTGTGACAGCACCAGTGTTGTTTACCTTCCCCCATAGAACTGACTCAGTGTGGATTTATGTGTCACTGTGATATTAACATATTGTGTTTGAATAGTGAGTCCTTTTGCTGTCAATTGCATTTACAGTGTTTGGAAGCTTATAATATCATTGCCTTGTTATGGAACCTAGGCCTAAGTGATAACGATTGTCGTTAGTCTTGAAGAACGGTAGTTCTTTGAGTGACGCTCACAAACGTTTTCATAGTTGCCAGGTAAGCTGTAAGCTGCATACATCTCGAAATTCTGTGTACATAAACTTCAAAATAAACAAAATTAAAACATCGGTTTATGGAAAGTGACATTATGAGTGTTGATAAAACGTGTTTGGAAATAAAAATATGGGTACATGTTAAAGCAACAACTTGAGGCAATAAGGAAACTATATTGTGATTTTTTATTTAAAACACATCACATTGATAGAAATTTCTACAAAATAACCTACTAACGTCAAAAATCTTGCAAGAATATAAAATAAAATATTATGTTAAAAATATATTTCAATCATTTTCCAGGAATAAAAGTATTTCGGAGATATTGAATATGCTTTTAGATTGTACCGGAAATATTTTATGCTGTGTAAGGATACATTTAAAGTCTGATTGAAAATAAAAATATGTATACATACAATGAACGTAGCTCTAGCTCACAGTATCTGGCAAACATATCAACAGAGATATCATAAGCATTCTAAATTGATTGAGAGAGCACCATAAATTATTTCCGCTCTTGTAGATGTCTCTTTTTAGGGTATGTGTTTAGATTTATTGTAATGCGTGAGCAACGAACATTTTTAGCTGCAAATTTCCGTTTATTTCGAAAATTTTAGTTTCCTTTCAAAGGTTGTTTATTGCTAATAGAGAAGATTGTATGTATTTTTTACTAGTCACGTAAATACAGTGTTACGGGAAAAACTGAAAACAATAAAAAAGGATCTGGTCTGGTCTGCAGTGAACGCGATTAGAAGCCGTAAATAATTACTTTTACAACCAACACTTCGAACACCACGAAGGTTTAGATGTCTATACGCAATGATTTTTTCGAATAATTTAGATTTTCTTTCTATAATTATTTAATGTGTGTAAAATGTGCATTTATATTATTATGTCAGAATTAAGAAAATGTAATGTTGTAGGAAAAATAAAATGAAATGGGAAAGAGAAAATTCAAGTTTTTAATTAAGCTTATTGTTGATATTATCATATTTTTATACATTTTATTAATATTATTATTTTATTCTCTTTTGGTTCTAAATGTAATCCAATTTATCTTGTTATACTAGGTTATGTGACCTCCTCGTTCAAGATGATCGTTGTTTTCAAAAATGAAAGCGGATAGGTTCCAAAATGCATTCATCATGCAATTCTTACCTCCTTTTGAAGAATACAGTGGTGTTGTAGTAATTATTAAAACATCTCTAAATACAGTAGAGTGAAGCTTCAAACCCAAAGAAATTTAAAGTCCTACTACATCTTTGGAGCGAATTGAGCACAAATTCACGGTTAAAGCGAACCATAAACGGCAGACGCCAATTTTGTTTCAAAATCGGATTTTGTTTTCAACAGTGAAGCTGCCCTCAATATTTAATGTATATTTTGGCAATGAATTGAGCACCAAGGAAACTTTCTGTGGCAAAATCCGAAAAAAATAAACGACTGGCACAAATTTCGTTTTGAAATTCACATTTTAGACGAATTTGGGCGTGAAGTTGACTCCCTAAATTAAGTGTTGTATAATTTTGTAGGAAGCAAATTGAACACTACGAAAATTTCTGTGAAACAATCCGGTACATGTAAACCAGAAATGACTCGCATTAGATGAGTTTCGAAATACATATCTTTTGCCAAGTTAAAGGTAAAGATATTTTCAGAATTTAGTAAACTTTGGAAAACTTTATTTTTATATGCGCCAGTCTAGGAACTTTGGACTTCGGCCCGTCACGATTCGCCCATTTAACTAATTGAGTGTGAAGTTCGCCCCCACAATTAAAAGTCGCATATTTTTGCGACTATCTGTGCTAGTGTCAAACAGAAACGAATCACAAATAATTTATTGCAAATAAGTTTCAAAATTAAAACTTTTCGAGATTTCGAGTGTGACCCAATCCAAAATAATAATAATGTCGCATATCTTCCCGACGAATTGAGCATGACTTAATATTTCCACCGCACAATCCGGCACAAAAGATTAACACCAACTCGGTTTCAAATTTGAACATTTTCGAGATTTTGAGCGTGAAGCTGTTCCCCCAAAGAAATTAAATGTCGCATATTTTTGCCACGAATTGAGCATAAGGGAAACATTCTATAGCGCAATCGGAAAGAAACGAAGCTCAAATGGTTGGGACAAATTTCGCTTCAAAATTCATATTTTTTAAGCTAATTTTACCGTGGTGTCTCATAATTTTGCGACGAATAGAACACAAACAAATCTTTCTTTGATACAATTAGGCACAAGTAAAGTACAGATGATTGACATGAATGAAGGGTCAAAAATCATATTTGTTGCCAATTTAAGGGCAAATCTACCTCCGGAATTGAGAGCCACGTAATTTTGCAACTATTTCAGCATAAACGGAATTTTTGGTTGCAATTGTCAACAAAAGATTGGCGTGAATTGCTTTTCGAAATGTATATATTCATCAAATTTGAGCGTTAAGCTGCCTCCTCCCTCCCCACACACCCACAGACATACGACCAGAATGACGCATATGTTTGCGACAAATTGACAAACGAAATTTTGTGGTTCTTTTTAGCACAAACGGTTGATACCAATTCTGTTTCAAAATTTACATTTTCAAGATTTCGAGCGTGAAGTGGGACCCAGCAAATAAATTTTTCCCATATTTTTTTCCAGTATTACCTTGAGTAATATGCATTATCAATGAAAAAGCTATTTTGTTAGAAATAAAATTCTAGCATATAGAGAGAAATCAATCTTGTATCACAACAGTAAGTCTAAGAAAATGTTGTATTCTTGGTTTACTTGTTTTTTTGTTTTAACGGGGACTGTAAAATTGTCTTGAAGGGTATCGTGATACCGTAGCAACGAGGTACACTTTACTTATTGTGCTTATGGAGTTTTAACCACAGAAAGAAAGTTGGAAACAAAAGTTTTATACACGCTTATGGACACAGGACGCAAACGAGATGTCATTAAATAAATCAGAGACATCTAGGGAGTGGAACAATAATATTGATTCAAAGACCTAAAAGAGAACGCATCGAAGTATCAGACTTCTTCCAATTACTGAACAACACCAAAATGCTGAAGAAAAAAAAACTTGCAATTGCTGCAAAGGATTTTAATGCAGTGAGAAAAACGCCCCTCTTGTTAGAAAAATGAATCGATGAGACATGCACGATATAACGTGTCTTTTAAAATAACACCACAAACTTTGGGAGGTGATTCCTTACGTTAAAAACAAGACATTTCCTCTGACAATGTTTTGAAATTTGCACAGATTATGAGCTACAGGTTTCCAAAAAACGTAGGAAAATGAACTTAAGAGTGATTTATTTCGAAAACGAAATGGCTGAAAGTAGGCGGATCAGAAAATATTAGAGGAAGTCGCACACGGTTTATCCAAAATGCGTATTTGAAAAATTATACATAAGGGAATCCCCAAAGGAAAATGAAATTCCAAAAGTGTTCGCAAGTGAGGGCGAGACCAAATGAATACGAATTGAACAACAAGTAACAATAATTCCTTCTCGGCAAAATCGATACCGCAAACCTATTCGAAGGGCAAGCCAATTTAAAAGAAATGCGTATAGAAAAATGAATAAGAATTACATACATTCTAAGAATATTGAGAGTAATTTTTATCAATGACATACCAGTTGGTGAACACTGATAATTTATAGGATAAAACACTACCGCACTGAACGAGTGGGATTCAGTTCACAAGTCACGGGGTTACCGAATTGTCTACTTTGTATAGCAAATAGAAACGACTTGGACCGGGCTTCTACTCTTGACCTTCAAAGCGTTTCCCTAAATATGTCTCTAACATTCTGGAAATACTGATTCAGAGACCCAACAAATTTCATGGTCTTTTCCCCCCCCCCCCCTTTTCCGATTGCGAGATTTTACTTGCTTTGTTCACTTTCAAAAGCATCGTTCCAAAGAATTAAAAAGTTCGCTTCCAAGTTTTTCATCTTCTTGATCAATTCTTCTGCCTACAGCTTTATGTTCATCTCCAGGTGGGTGTACAGAACTCACTGTGGGTGGTGTTTTCATAAGGATGGAGGTAGAGCAAGGCCATCATCAAACTTTGACGACCACTTTGTATCAGACATGATCGATCTTCTTCTAAAGATGATGTTAGAACATCCGTCTATGGGTAGAAGCCGAGGAAAAAAAAATCAAGACGCTGAAAAAATTCAAACAATTTTACTATCTCAAGGCAGCAGCTGCTTTTACTACCATCAAATTTAAGCTGTGTAGAGCAGATAAAATATAGATAGTGAATTCGCTCATTTGGTCTACTTGTAGGAAGCTGATTCTTAAATCCGAATCACGTCATTTAAGTGTATCCATTATTTATAATGACCAGACGTACAATACTATTTTAAATTAAATGAAACATGATAATACGTATTAATGAGTTTGAAAATGCAATGTTTGTAAGTAGTATTTATATTAGTATGGGGGTCCAGCTTTTTTATTTAAAAAAAATATTTGAGGTTTTTAGACAACTTTTGGCTCGGGCCGAATCGATGATGATGGGTGAATCGGTGAAACTAATAAAGTGGGAGGAAACAGGAGAACCCCAAAGTTGAGAATACCAGAGGTAATAGGGACCCCGTGAGCTTGTGTGGGTCACGGGCCCCTTGCGGTTGCCTCCTGTGCCCACGCATTAAGACAGTTCTGATCTTAATAAATAGTCAACAAGCAAAATGGGTCGCGTAGCAACGGTGCTCCGGAGGAAACTAAAATGATTTGATGTATGATTCAAGTTAGCACTTACTTATGGCCTGTAAGTATCTTTAGGTCAGGCCAAGATCGCGAGGACATGAGAAGGGTTTGGCCAGGACCAAAGTTGATGATACCATCTTAGTATTAACTTAAGTCACTGAAAGTAAGCCCTCGAAAACCTCAGTCAGGTAAGTCGATACCACACTCGAACACGCGTGCTTCCCTAATACTGATTAATAGTGCCACGCCTTAGCTATTGGACTATGGAGATATAGTAAAGTAAACACAACGTTATGTTGAGTCACATGAACACTCACAACGTCAGTGAGTTGAACACTCTCACCTTTGAAAACAGAAAATAAGACAAAGAAAATTTATATATCATTACTTACTGCACAAATTAGCATATTTGTTCGTCGAAAATTTAAGACTAACATTTAAACACCCTGTATACATACTTGTTCATTGTACGCTTGATCTTAGGAATAGTAATACTCATTTGGTCTTTTTTTTCTTGAGTGCATAATGTTTCATTCCTCCCTCAGTTCTCCTACATGCCGTACGTAGATTCAATGGTCCATTTCTGTTACTTAATGGGTTTTCGCTTCGCCTCCAATTTTTAAGCAACACATCGTTCTAACTTTTTAATGTCTTTTTCCTGTGTAAGAATCGCGTCCTTTTCCAGTTTATGGAGGAATCGTTTTAGGAAGCACGTCGGCAGACACTCCGAAGCAAAGAAGTTCTAACAGGAAACAGGACTTCACAGTTTTATGACTGCTCGAAATGTCTCCTTGCAATGACCTTTGTCTTTTGGAAGACTCACGGACAACGACAAATTTTTTTTTGAAGACACTTTTGGCTTGAACAAGATAACAGTAAGACTCTACTAAAAGATGGCCATATAAAATTTTTCGTTTTTCTTCGACAAATACGTGCTATTGTGACTGCAATATAATAGATCTTGTCCATAAGTAAAAATACTATAAAATAACTTTCGTAATAGAATTTGATTTACAGCTAATAAGAAATTGGTTACATTCTTGATGCGGAAGAAACAATGTTTTCCTAAACGTAGCCTAAAATGATGAGAAAGCAGTTACAGTAAAGCCTCGATAATTCGAATCTTGATAACTGGAATTTCTTGCTTTCTTGAATATAATCATTCACTTCACCTTTCCTGTTTCAATCTGTGATAATTTACGTCAACAAATCGAATGCTGTGAAGTAAAAAACTCGATAATTCGAATTTTTGTTGTTACCAGGATGTGTCGCTCAACCTTTGTAACTCAGAAACTTTTGCTAGAATCTCTACAAGTCGAAGTTACAGAATAAATACCTCGATAGGTCGGCATTTCAGTCGGCTAAATCTGAGTAAGTTGGATGTTTGGGGAACAATCTGAACCGATCCCACTCGCTGACGATGATCGAGTGACGAATTTGTCTTAACTTCACGCATTGTCATTTTCGTGCGACATTACCCAACGGTTAGAACGGACGTGAGGCGTGTCTGTTGTGTCAGTTAAAACTATTTTATATGGGCTAGGCTAGTAGCTTTATAGGCTTCTGCCCGATTACGAGATTAAAGTGTTTGGTAAAATCCACAAACAGCCAGGATTCTAGGCAGGATTCGAACACGCGACATTAAAGTCGCTGGCCGAACGGCAACGCCTCAGACGACACGTAGTAAAATGTTTCATTTAATGATGCAGCAAAAATTCAGGACCCTTACTATAAAACAGAAGCATCCGTCAGTGTTGACCCTCTATATCTCGAAGTTCCGTATTATGCCTATCGACAACTCGAACCTCGCTAAATCGAAATATTCGATAATACGAATTTTGTATTTTCCCTTCAGATTCGAGTCATCGAGTTTCCACTGTATTTAAGGAAGACTGACAGAATAATTTCTAATCGCGAGCTTCCGCTTACAGATATGACTTCAAACTTTTAAAGTGTCTGTTCACATGGTGAATATAATACGTTTTTCATTGATGTCTTCTACAAATCATTTTTAAAATTTGTAACGGACACACTGTACAAAAGTATTTGTAATTTTTTCTTTCGTGCCTTCCATGTACGTAAAGTATGCAGTTTACATATTAATTACAATAGCCTGTTCTGTGGTAAAGATGAAAATACGTGATTCTGAGGCACTGATTTGGAAAACAATAGCAGTATGCCGTATCACATCTAGTTGTGACGAAAATTTGCTATTCAAAGTTTCTAACTACCGTACAATATTTCCTAGAAGAACTTCGACTGAAACATAGGAAAATCTGTAGGTGTGATTGTACATATTACCCCTAAAACAATTATGTGAGCACTGAGCCGCCGTACCTCACTGGTAGAGCTTTGGCGTAGCATTCGGGAGGTCCTGGGTTCGATCCCAGCGGCCGACTATTCTGACTGACAATTTTCCAGGGTTTTCCCTCAGTCACACAAGACAAATACCGGGATGGCACCTTCAACATAGGTTCGGGCCGACACCTTTCCCTTCCCCTATCCAGGCCTGAGCCTCAGATGACTAAAGGTCATAAATAGAATTCAGAATTGTGCAAGTAAGCTTTAATGCACACTTTGCCGTGATACCACTTATAGCTTAATTCTGCTGCCTTTCTTTCTCCATCCGGTCTGATAATTTAATCTTGTATCAGTATATAAGTATGTAATTTTTGTTCACAGTAGATGGGAGGAAGTTTTAGGTGTTTTACTGGGAAAGAAGCACTAGGTATAGTAAATATTTATGAATTTTATTAAAATTGAGTTTGTAATTATAAAATTGTTTGCCACCAGTTAAAATAAACATGAAGAAGTGCAGAATTGCTTATTTGATTTTTGATACTTATATTCTAGTTACCGTAATATTTTTATAGAAACTACAAATACTCACCTAGCAAGTTGATGACTAAGCTAGAGCTTGTTCCACTGTTGTCATATTTTAACACTCACGACTTCCACCAGTCATGCCGACAGGACCTTATAGTGTAGAAAAACGCAGTCTCATCGTTCTAGATCTCATTCACCGAGTACTAACTCATCATCAGTTAGGTCTAGATCACGATCGCCATTCTCTCGACAGTGTACTGATACTTCTCCAGTGACGGAACGACCATATCATGAAGACTCTGACTCTGAATCTCATTCACTTATAATGGACGAATAAAACTTTTCTCATCTTCAGAACACAATGAAAACTTTTCTCATTTTCAGAAAACAATGAAAACAGATTTCTGAATTTCTTTCTCGTTCACTGATCGATGAAATAATTCCAACACGCAACGGTATGATCACGTAATCATCCGACGAAGATTTCGCAGCAACGATTAGAAACAAAGTCATCTTCGAAATATTCGGTAAATCCGCAGATTTGACTAAACTATCATCAAGGAACTTTCGACAACCACCACCACCTCGAAATATACCTACACTCTCAGTTGTAATCAGGGGTGTGAATCCGGACTACAAGGATGATGAAGTCGCAAAAGAACTGAAAGCAGAAGGCCATAACATCGTCAAATGTCTCTGTATCAGAAACAAGAACGGACCAACATACATGATTCGAGTACTTACTAATTCACAGGAACCATCGATCGTCTACTGGCAAAAGGAGCTTTCATATACAAGACAAAATAAAGAGTAGAACTATCACACACGGCTTAACCTCTACCTATACGATGCGAAAGGCGTCAGGAGCACAATACGCAACCACCGACAAACGCACAAACCAGTCTAAATGCGGTTACTGTTCCAGACTTCACCCAACTAAGAACTGTAGAAACAATCAGCAAACCACCGAAATGCTCCACGTGCCATGAACCACATCCAACCTATAGTTACCATTGCAAACAAAGACCACATCCAGTAGAGACAAAGCCTGAACTTGTTGTACCATTACGTACTCATGAGACTCACACACCATCAGAACCAGCAAATGTATCCATTCAACAACCTATCACTTTACAGCAACTCCTCAACTTCATTACGTTAACCTTACAAAACATTCAATCATTCCAGCGTCCTCATACTCGTATTTTGTAACAAATACAACTAGCTGCTAAGACAGCCTTTCATGTACATTTCCATGCTACGAATAATAACCCTATGTACATCTCCATAGTAAACCACTTGAAACCGGAGTGTAATCCTTATTGGCTTGCATACACCATGGCATTAGTCTTTATCTTCCGTAATATACGATCATTCAGCCAACATAAACTCCTATTTCATCAAATGCTCTGAGAAGAACATGCTAACATATTCATTCTAAATGAGACGCACCTGAAATCGAAAGACCAATGCAAGATGACAGGTTTCAAAATTATTAGACAAGACAGTACCCCTTCGTGAAAAGGGGCTTATGGCAATAAGCTTATCCCCTACAGTGGCACACCGTCAGCATTCAACTCCGATAGACCATCTACCAGAATATCTCATCAACACATTATGTCACAAACAATCCCATGTCACTGTAATCACTTTCTACGTCCGTCAAGATCACCATATTCCGCTTACCTTCTTTCAGTTTATAGCCAATAGTTTCACCACGTACATTATAATGGCAGATATTAATATATATAGTCGCTCTGATAGTCCGATAACACAGTTTTATAACTTCATAACAACAAACACAACCGGAACTATTCATCTTCCCAAACCTAACCATCCAGAATTAAACACTACACCTGACGTTGCCATTATTTCATCCAACCTCTCTCATCGCTGCAGAATCGATGTGATTAACCCATTAGGCTCCGATCACTTAAACTCACTTTAATATGTCCGCAGCACAATAACAATAATAATACCACAATACGACGAGCAAGTTTACGTTGGGATAAAACAAACTGGAATAAGCACAGGACTCATAACACCACAAGTTTTACCGGATTAGGACCTGTTGACTCGTTAGAAGACTTACACTTCACGCTAAATCATATCACCTCGACCATGCACGCTACATCTGACCTTTATATTCCAAAGACTACTCAACAGAAATACAAACGAAAACTACCTCCTCAATACTTAGCAATGATCCAACGGCCCAGGCAGCTTTTCAGGAATTATGAACGAGCAGGTAACATTAAACCCTTTCGGCATTATAGACAACTCCAGAGGACAGCTCGAAATTATGTTAAGACCTATAAACTGCGATGTTATGTGAAGAATTGTAACTCTCCAGCAGACATTTCACATCCAACAAAATACTGGCGACGATTTAATTCATTAATTGGAAAGCACACACAAACATACATCCCTCTCATTCACAACAACACATCTTTCCACACCAACGTAGAGAAAGTCAATATATTTGCCACACATGTACAGAAAATATTCACACCCTTCTCTGCACTACAATCACCTCGTAATAATCCCATCAATCGTGTCAATTTTGAATCTCCTCATCTTCAACCTAATCCAAATCATCAGCTTCCACATAGACCACTAACAATACCAGTGACAATAAACGAAATAACCAATGTGCTGAAGACAAAATGAAATTCTGCCCCTGGGATGGGTCAAATTTCTTATCACCTTAACACAGAAGGACCTTATATACTCTTCCACTTACTCACCCTTATCTTCAACTTCGTTCTCTGCTCTGGATACATACCGCCTGAACGGAAGATGTCTAAAACCTTAATGCTTCTGAAACCTGGTAAACCATCAGGAGAAGTCAGCTCGTATAGACCCATACAACTTACATCAGTCTATAGTAAAATCCTGGAATGCATAATCGTAAATCGCTTACATGTTCATCTTTCTGAACGCCATCTACTATCAGCTAATAAGACCGGTTTCTGTCCATCGTTTAGTATCAACGACCAGTTACTTCGACTTAGCAACATCATTCCAACCACTACAATTCTGTAAAGTCTTCTTGTCTTGTATTGTTTGATCTCGAAAAGGCTTTTCATAAGGTATGGCAACCTACTCTAATCTCCAAACTCTTAATTTTTCATCTCCCCACTGCTATTGTTCGTTTCATCTACAACTTTCTATCATGTCTCATAACCTATGTTTCCATACGCGATTCACTCTCATTCAATTTTCATCTGTTCCGGTGTACTTCAGGGTTCAGCACTTTCACCGCTATTTTACTTACTGTATGTCGCAGATATTCTTACACCACCTCAAAGTGTATTTCTCTTTCAATACGCTGATAAAACTGCATATCGCACCTCAGAGAAAAACTATGCATCAGATCAACCTTCGTATCCAAGCCGCAATAGACACTTTCGTACAGTGGTGCGAAATTTGGAGAATGTAACTCAACTCAACCAAAACTCAGGGCATTCTCTTCCTACTTCGCATGAAACGTTCCAAAGTTTTTCGAAATCCAACCAGACTTAATATTCATGTTCATTAAACACCTATCCGGCCAAGCTACACAGTAAAATACCTAGGCATTACCTTCGCCTTCGACGAACACATGACCTGGAAACTTCATCTACAGTACACCATCACCAAATCATATAATCGCTACAATTTACGTCGACGATTAACCGGTACTACATGGGGACCTCGTCCCTCCACGGTCTTAAACACTTATAAAGTCTTCCTTAGACCAATACTGGAATATGGCCCCAAAGTCGGGATAGGTGCACCAACATATTACTATGTCAAACTTAAAATACTGGAGAGACATGCACTTCGTATAGCCTATCGAATAAACTACCGAGTCATACTCACGAGCTATACGAAAAATTGACTTTCCACATATTTGTTTCCACATAGAACATTTTCGTCAGAAATACATCAGCTCCCGATTACACCCAGAACATCCTGTTCTGACTGATACCATAAACACAGATATAGCATATAACATACCTACACGGATTCCTCACACTCCTCTATCCGTTCTTTTCACCATATACCATTACACCCTACCTCCAAATGACCCCGACATAACTCTGACAGACACTTACTGCTTAGAACCTCCTCCACACTTTCATCGTACCATCCACTGTCGCACAGTAAACCTATTGTACTAACAGGGTACCCCATGTCTTCATCAATGCCCCGAGTTGTCCCGGAGCGAGAAGATAACCAGCATACATCAATCTAACATATCCTAAGTGGTTGTTGCGTCTTTGTGCACTCCAACCTAATGATTGTGATCAAAAGATCACAATGACAAAATTTTAAAATTGTAAAAGAATAATAGAATTATTCAATTTTACTAAAGTAATAAATAGTATAACATCTCCTAGACCAATTCCAATTCTACCCATCCCTTTTCCACTTATCTAATAGAGGGTATAACCCTCCGGTAGGCAACTAGCCAGAACGGCTAGCAAAAAGAAAATATAGAACTTTATATTTCTGAACTGAACAAAATTAAGTGAAGTGATTGCGTGACCAGCCTTCCACACATCTAGCAGAGTCACAAGGAGATGTTGAAATTACTTCTTAAGAAAATAAAACACCATTAGCATGAGTGGTTAATAAGGCGACTTGAAGATCATTTTATTCGTATTGGGTCAACAGGGTGGATACATAAAGTTTCCCTGCTTCTTGTGTGTTTTGGACAGAAAGGCAGAGAAAAGGATTAATATATTGTATATTGACCTGAAAGATCGCTACTGATACTAGGTAAAAAATATAACGCATGTAAGTCTTGTTTAATGAGAGAAAAATCTTTTGTCACCGTTACATATTAAGCTTGGAATAACGAAACAGTTTGTTTGAGCAATAGACGGAAGTTGTCCATGTGCACAAACTTTCCTTCATTGTCACAGGAAAAAAAAAAAAAAAAAAGAGAGAGAGAGAGAGAGAGAAGGAAATTTTGATGGACCTCAAAATCGGAAGTTGATGATGGGTGAAAGTTTCACCATTACAATGAACAAACTTGAAGTAGATGATTGGAACACATTCAAAGAAGCAGTGAAGGGTGTCTTGGTAACTTCAAGGACCCGCTGCCAGTGATTCCGCCAGCCCCCTTTTGTGAAACGGGATGCCACCTCCAAACCCCTAACTAATAATTTTTTTACGGCGAAAAATCCTTAGAAACCTTGCAAAACTGCACTTACACTCTCCCAATTTTGACTTTACACCCCCCCCAAACAAAATCTTGGCGGAATCCCTGTCAGCTGTTCAAAGAGATTGTAAGAAACATGTTGGATAAACTCAAGGTACACTCATGCTCAAAAATTTTTTCGCATGTCTTTATTTGACAGTTTTTGACAAATAATATGTTTATACTTGGATTCTGGCGTTCGCTTAGTTGTTTTACTTGTACGGAATGTAAAAACGAATATTTCCTGAAATTTTGTCACAAAAATATAAATTAATAACGAAACTAGAAAGAAAAAACTATATCTTGAGAAATTGGCGAAACATTTCTAAGTCAAAAAGTCAGAAATTTGGCAACATGGGGAAATTTACAGGGAAATTCAGAGGAAACGAAGGGAAATTGTTTTCGAACGCCGTAACACTTCATATCTTTAGTTCTGTCTAAAACTGAAAATAGAGAAATGTTCACTCAAATTAAACATTACGCAAACAAAGGTTACAGACATAATGTATGCGCTGTATAATAATGTGACAGAAATTATTATCATCCCCGAAAAGGAGCGAAAAAAGACATACAATCTCTTTTAACATTCGAAGTGAAGACTTTCAGTAAACGGTGCAGCAATAAGTACTTATTAATAGAAAAGATCATAACGACTTCCTGGTGTAGTGGTTATGCTGTGGACTTGTGGAATAAAGGGTCATGTGTTCAAGTCTCTACCTATTCTTTATAATATTTTTTTAAAAGTAATTTCGAATACAAAATTGGTGATTAGTTCCTTTAGTTCCCGATTTTTATCTTTTTGTATTCTCTCATTGCTGATAGAATGGATTTCCTTACATTCAAGTAGACATTCGGAAAAGTGTAAGTGTTGTGTATTAAATTCGACGAGACAGTAAATAATGTGCTCAAAAATGTATTTTCATGCCAGGTCTAACAACAGGTCTTATGAATGCATATGCTCCAAAGCAGTTACTCTTCTAACCTCTAAACCCAATCTATATTTAAAATTAGTCATGCACATTACGTTTCGAATTCCCGATAACTATCAGAACGTTATGTTATCTATAATATCCTTATGTAATCCTTAATTTAGTATGCGATATGT
>JAGDQP010024798.1:0-12508 GCA_022664845.1 Lepisma saccharinum
AAAGTATGTTCAAAGAATTAGGTGTTACATAATGGTACAATAGTGTCCTTCGTGTTTTTACTTTTGATGTTTTTACAAAGTTTGTTTTGTGGTTGTAAATTGGTGTATTTGTGATTATAACGATTAAAATTAATATGACAATAAATCAGGAAATTTAACAGCAGTATACCAAGTTCTCGTTATGAAATGAATGCAGTGTAAAGCATAATATATGGAAATAGAATAGCAAGAGATATATAATGGTGCAATTTCCCCTTGGCACAGAGTGAATTTCTGAGCGTGCCTATTGGGTATGCGTATATAAAACTGCGAAGTCGGGTACGTACGTAAAAATGAAAACCATTAGGCGGCTAAAAGTGTCCTGCCTCCCCCCCCCCCCCCCGAAAAAACAAAACCGGTGACCACGTGCCCCAAGAAAGTACCACAACACTCGTTTATAAATGTTATACTACTGATCAAACTGTTTTTGAGTCGTGTCCAACTTTTAGTTTCTTGCGAAGTGATTACCGCATATTGATATTTTTATCAACTTCATTTGTCGCGTTTTCGGTATAACTATTTCTTTTACATTTCACTTCCCACAATGTCAGTAGGCTTTCATCTGTACAATGTTTTCGAAAAGCTCAACTCTGAATATAACTTTCTCTTCAGTATCCTTTCAAAGTCAATAAAAATGGAAGGGAGCATATACAGCACAGCATATGGCGGTCATTCAGTTAGTCCAGAAAAACCTGTTCACCCCCCACTCCACACACTACCACCGCAGCGCAGTAGGGGAGATTTTGCGGTTTTCCCTTACACAATAACATTTTAAGAAATTGAGAACTTCACTATTGCTACGTAGTTTGGAAAAAGCTCAGACGGGCGCGCGGCGATCGAAGTATTTATAATCATCTGGTGGCCAAAAATAGAACTACAACATGTTCAAAATAAGCGCTTCACCACTCTGCCTTTAGATAAACCTTAACAAACTACTTATTTATTAGAAATACAATAAAACAAGAATGGTTGGTTTTGATTTATTGTGCTCTTAGTGGGAAATATCTTGAAAGAGAAACTGTAATCATGAAAAGAGAAATTGTAATCGTGAAAAGAGATTTATGGACATTATTAGGTTAGTGTGAAATCAAAAGATGCACTGCACGAAAAGTTGGAAGGAGAAGGTACTATTCGGGTTCACAGCGCGTGCATGCAAAACTATAACCCATCTCATCTTTCAACATCTTCAACTTTTTAAGGACCTCAGAAGCAACGTTCGATTTAAAAGGAAATTGCTTCATTTGTGGGAAAGAATTCAGTATTAAAACTGCATGAGTGCACAAGAAGTGTTTTTATATGGTTGTGACTTTAGAAATGAGAGAACGTCTTATCAAGAAATGTGACTTACGATATGATGAGTGGGAGGAAAGGGTAAGGGCTAGGCTTCTTACTGTGAATAATCTCGTGGTACCAGAGGTACAGTACCATGGAAACGGTTCCAGGGATTTCTTAAGAATTAAACCGATTGGGGAACTCGTGACTTGACTAAAATAGAAACAGAGGAATTCATTTTGTATGTTATGTAAATACATATAAAACAGTGACGAATTCCAGTACACTTTGAATGAATTAAAGTATATTATTACACCTGTATCTAGTGAAGAGGGTGGCTGTCATATACAGACAAACATCTTTAAGAACATTTTAAGGATCGGATAATTGTTTCAAATGTTTCTGGAAGGGAAAATGTACTCTGCTTATTGGACACAGCTCATAAAATCATGTATCAGTGATATACGACATGAAAACTGATCCTCCTACTGGTCGGTTAAGGATAGTATTAGATGTAACCGACATCATACGAGAAGACAAACAGAGAATGGCTTATGACTGAAATATATATCCAGATTTCATTGATAGCAAGTCTGACGGGCAAAACCTCATTGTAGGTCTTTATGGAGAGTGTAACGACAAAGAAGAATGCTTCTGAATCACAGAAAGTTGACACGAAGTACATTGTGATAATCCATGCTATAATAGCAGCTGTAAGACCAAGATTATTCCTGTCACCCATGCAAACAAGTCTAGTATTAACCCTTCACCAATTATATGGAATAAAATATCTTTTCAATCTATTACCGTCCATTGGAGTCGGAGTCTGCGCATCATACCATGAAACTTATGTTTACATGACTTCTCTCATCAATGTAATACTATCAAACATTAATAATGAAAGGTTTCATCAGCATGTGATTGACAACACAGCTGTAAATATCCGCCCGCTGCATAATTTAAATACGTTCCATGCTATTGAAGGGATCAAATGTGTTACACCTAGTACCAGTATTAACTCTCAGGTAAAATTTCAACGAATTCAGAGTGGTTCTTTCAATCTTAAAGGTATCAGTCTGTGTTAGTACCCAAAGAAAAGTCGTGGAAGTGGCCTTAATAACGTGCTTGAGGATTTCAATGAACTTAAAAAGTGTCGGTACTCTAAAGAAGCAACTCACTATAAAGTATTTACCCCTTTAATTTGATGCAACTTGTAGGATTAAACAAGCGATATGGATGGAATTGCTTCATGAACAATCTTATTAGTAACTATGAAAAGAGTGAATCGATGTGCATAATACCTGTATAATTTATAAATGTGCATCCTAGTACTGTTTTCACGCCATTGTGTTTGACAGCAGATCAAAGTAGAAAACTCAGCTAGTCATCATCATCACATTTGATCCGCCTATGTTCAGTTGAATTGAATTGAATTACGACCTTCAGGAATCTATGGCTCCGACCGGAATAGGGTAGGAGAAAGGATGTACTGTGAACCCGAATAGTTCTTTCTCCTCCCAACTTTTCATGCAGTCCATCGCTTCGTTTCAAATTTACCTCAATAATTTCCGTAATTCTCTTTTCTTAGTTACAGTTTCTCTTCCAAGTTATATCCCACTAAGAGCACTCAATAAATCAAAACCAACTATTCTTCTTTTATTGTATTTCTAATAAATAAGTAATTTGTGAAGTTAAATGCATTCATTCTGCCACGTAAATTTTCACAAGATCCTGACAGTTTATTTACAACGGTAATAGATTACCACGCTCTGTTAGAAGATAATAAATATAACCTACAGCATTCAATTGACAATACATCATCAAAGGTAAGTTATAATAAAAATCAAAATTACCAACTAAATTTATTTTCCAAACTAATAGAAATATGACTAACCTTATCGTAATAGATTCTCTGTGGTTTTATGTCACTACCCACATAACAATTTCGACCTGACTCAAAAGTTAATCAAGCTTCCTTTGACAAGTGGAATGATGACTTGTTGCATGTTTAGCAATTTAAGCCAAAAGGTTTAAACAATATTGCATCAAGCACTCTATTTTACAGAAATCAAAGTTGAGGTATCCAGGATAAGAAATGAAAATAATTTGTACTTCTTAAAAATAAAAATCTTTTTCTGGATAGAAATCGAAACGAAGGCCATTGGCACATCAATCCGACGGTGTAGTCACTAGACCAAGGAATCACACGCCCCAGTTCGAATTCGAAGCATTGTTTATACTTAGTTCATCAGATCGCAAGTAATCAGATCGTAGGCACCTCTAGTAATTGGCGGAGATTAGACAACGTCGAAATAGGCCTGGCACGTGATGAAACTTAAGTGCACTGAGACCACGGTGAAAGCGCAACGGAAAAGATCAAATAGATTTAAAATTTGACAAGATTCTCGCATAGTTGCTGGTTCCAACAAGCTTGAATTAGCTTAGTTATAACTACCAAGCTACTTCTTTTTCCAACAAGTTTATTTCATGCTTGTTTATTAAGTTCAACATAATATCAAGCTTAACAAGCTCGAAGCAAGTAACTGACAACCTTGTTGCAAGCTTGCATGCTATCTGGGTACGTAATATATCACATGAAAAGGCCGTCAAAAACACTACCAATTCATCACATATTTTACTTACAGCTGCACAGCAAAGACAGATTGTTATAATCGTGTGGATAGGGCACACATAGAAGGAAAAGCATTGTTCGCCCGCTGTTCCGCGTCTTTGATATTTCAATAGCTAACACAGTAGTTGTTCAACCATATTGATATATACATCATTTGAAAGCTAATGAAACAGGCAAAAACTTTTATTTCGAACAGGTTTTTAATATTGTGAGTTTAAAACAAGTTACACCGTAAAAAGTGTAAATATTGAAAGCAAAATATCCTTATTTTGCGCTATGGATCTAAATTACGGCAAAACTACTAGCAATAGCGCAACACACATAATAACAATTTTTGTAACCTGTTATCTAGGAATTATAACAAAAAAATAATCATATCGCTATGTCTATTGATTACGGAGATATAATACAATTTCTGAAAGCCTGTAAATTGTTTTTCGGGGGGATTGGGGGAAGCACAAGGGGGAGGGGCTGGGACTTTTGGGAAATTGCACCTTTAGTAATGATGTAACAACTGCCCAAAATTCAGCTTTCTCCTAATTATTACCGACATTTGAACCTTTTTTTTTCATTATTATTATTTCCTGGGCTAACATCCTTGAGATGTCAGACTACTAGTTTTCAACATATAAAGTGAGCTTCCCTTTTAATTATTCGACATTTCTATTCCTTGACATTCAATAAGCATTTCTTATTAAACAAAAGGTTTCGATGTATTTCACTAACAGAGAGACAGAAATTAAGTAATATTAAAAATAACTTTTTTTTTTAAGTTGATGGAAGTCTTACCAACTTGGAGAGTTAATCACAGCAATTCAAGTTTCTTGATTCATCCATTCTGTAGAAACCATTGCAATGTGGCTGGTTGACTTCCAAAATTTCTTCTTCATGTGGCTTTTAATAGAGGGATTCTTAATATTTAACTGCAGGTTTTGCATGGCTTGATGTTTTAGATTCTTAACCGTGGGACTCTGTGAACATCTACAGGTTATCCTTCGGCATGTATCAGTGCTTTTGAATTTCCGTTACAAAATTGTTATAGTTTCTATGAAAATCACTGTTCGCTTTAATTTTTATTTTTTTTAATTTCTGGTACTTGGTAACAGTTGTGCGACACTGGGGCCAGAGATGTTGCTTGAAGAATAAAGGTGAACTAACTTCATACTCATGAAGGAAATGGACGAGGAAGCATGGCTGTCGTTTCAATGCTTCTACAGATTTGACGTTATACAGAAGGTCGATCCGTGTCTATGTGTCCGATTTGAAACCTGCACTCCTGCTCACACAATCGACCGATCCAAACGGCCAAAGCCTTCTCGTATCACGCCAAGGTCGCGTGTGTATGTTGTGTGAATCATGGCACCCAAGGTGAACCGATTTTGGGAAGGCTACGTGGTAGCATTTTTCCACGCAAAATTTTCCGTGACACAGATTCAGAAACAGTGTAGGGAAAAGCTGGTAAACGATCAAGCTGAAATTGATGGCTACTAGATCTAAATGCTGTTAACGGACGGCTTTCATAAGAGAATAATTCCTGAAAATAAGCTAAAGAGAGATCATATTTCGAAAAGTAGTTGGAACCAGCATAACTAAACAGCAGCTCCCCTTTCGTTTTGTATGTCCTCCACATTCATTTCTTGTTCCAGAAAACGATTACGATTTTCTATGCCTAATCATTCTATCGATGCCTTTCAATATTATTTTTATCAGCTGATTTCAATTTTATAACCTGGTTTCGACCAGTACCACTTCTTATAGCACAGCTATTGCTATTTCTTTTATACAGATTTCGATTTCTGTACATTTTGTATTGATAAGATCTTTCATTAATATTTGTATTAAAATTATTATAGTTTCTCATTCTCTTCGTAAATTCCTTTATGTTTTCCGTCCTTTAACCTTCTATATCTCAATTTCTCCTTATCTTGTAGGTTTCACTAATCCACTTATTTCACAGAATTCAATAGCTCGTCCATTCCATTCCATTATGTCGATCGATAATCTTGTAGTGGCCAATAGTCAGTTTCCTGTGTAGTTTCGTAGGTAATATAGATTTAATGGTGTCATACAATTCACGTTCTTTAATTACATTGTCGATGATAGTAAACTTGGTAACCATTTCCTGTATTTTGCCTGAAATACTATCCACTCAACGCCAATCACATCGAGCGGTCGTAGCTCCGTTGGTAGAACGTTGGCTTAG
Organism: Lepisma saccharinum; assembly: GCA_022664845.1. Lineage (NCBI taxonomy): Eukaryota > Metazoa > Arthropoda > Insecta > Zygentoma > Lepismatidae > Lepisma > Lepisma saccharinum. The sequence continues at coordinate 6,147 of JAGDQP010024798.1, forward strand.
GAGTCGAAACTGAACTAGACCCTGCCTTCCAACTACCTTCCAACATCCTCTGCCCACCCTATTCCAGCCTAACCCTGAGATGCGTAAAGGCTATAAATAAAATTGGAGTTCAAAATTCTACGCCAATCCACTTTACTGTTCTCGTTTTCTTGTTTGCATTTGTTCTTTATTAGCATCTGGAAACAATATAAAACAAGTTGAGAAGATCTGATCCTATGTCGTTTAAGATTATTCCAGCCTTGTGGTGGCCACACCATTACTTTTTTTTTTTACCATATTCTACATATTGTTATTACTGAGATTCAAGGATTCTAAATATGTTGCTAGCATATTTCCAAATATGATAATAGTTTTCTTGTGCAGTGTCACCATTCCATTTTGGTATTTCACTCAAAGCTCTGGGTGATAACTGTTTAGCTTTCGTTTTATTTCTTATAAACTATGCACAAATTACACCTCCAGTCCTTCCTTGCTTTAACTCACAGCATTACATTATCACTTAAACTTTCTGTGCTAAAATAAATGGTGAAATGACCATTTCTTTTATGACGAGTGACACTTTCTTCACCATCCATAGATTTAAGGTTTTTCAGAATACATCACGTTCATTTCCGTCTGGTATCACTATTCCTGTTATGACTAGAAGGAATGGAAGGTAAAAATTGCAATCGTGACCAACGAAATGTCTAACATGTAAAAGTTTCTGCTTCGTATAATTACTACAAGAAATACTTGTGACATATAATTTGATGTAATCTTCACGCTGCAGTATAATAATAGTAGGTGAAAGAAAATGGAAGATATGGTATTTGAATAGTAATTACAGGTTGCGAGATTATGCAATAGGAAACAAGTAATAATAATAATACTTCAATAGTTAGTGGTAATTTGAAAAAGACCTAGTCCCTTTCTTGATCATTATCACTATCACGATGAAATTTGTAAAGAACTATGCTGTTTATGCTATGTGACAAAGTCGGTAATGGAACGTACTTCAATGTTGAACATATTGTTAAATATAAATCAACAGAGGACAAAATATCATGGTTAATTACAACTCTCAAAATCTGAGGTACTCAGGTACTCTCTTCTGCTTCTTCTGTACTATCAACACGATTTTGAAAACACTCATCGTATCAGCGCGTAATTTGAAATTTTAAGTGCCCATTAAATTATATAGGAAAACATGGCGTTATCAGTGGATATGAAGATACCAATAACTTATTGAAAATATCATGATTAGTTTGTGTTCTGGATGGTTTTCTTGGATAACGTTCTCTGTACTTTCAAATGTCTTTATTAGTTATATCTTGGATTTTCCTGGAAAGTTGGCCAATAAGAAGTCCTGCAGAGGAAATGGTTAAATGTCCGTAGATCAATATTTTGCGGGCACTTACAGGCATGTAAAAATCATCCATATTCTCTGACATATAATGTTTCTACTTCTCGAACGTATCTTTTAAATGATTCTTCGTATATTTCTTCGCCACATGAAAGTTCTAGTAGAATTATAGAACATTTATGAATCAGTTCTGAAATGGCTGTGTATTGCCGTCACTACTTGGTTCCTCTCTTTGTTGTGGTGGATCGTTAAGTAAACCTAAACGTTTAAGGAAATCGTCCTGTATTTGTTTCTTTCAACTTGCAACTATAAGTTTATCGTCTTTTTTACTTGCGCTGTTTTTATATGTAGGCAATAGGGAATATGTCAAAGACACTGAAAGATACGAACTCAAATATCGCTACTAAAATTCCATATTGGAATGAATCAGCTTTGACACGGAAATTACTTATCTTTCCAATGTTGTTCATTTGAGAAGGCATTGCTAATTTTTGCAGCCCGCTTTAGTGTAGTCATTGTTGTTTCATAAATTAATTTCGCTGCTTCTCCGTGACCTTCAGATCGCAAATACATTTGTGCTGCGAAACATAATTCAGAGGCAGATTTTAATTCGCGAATATATTTGTGTTTATGCCTTTCGTTCACTACTTTCTAGAAACTGCGTTGGTGGACGACTTTTTTTTGTTGTCGTCATTGTTTTTGTTATGCACGTGATGGACTAAGTTTCTGCCTGGAGCAGGTACTAATTTCACTTCCGATTCTATCCACTGCTTATTGTTTTTTAAGAAAACGTCATGTGATTCTCACAGTTTCGAAAGTTGATAAAAATTGTATTACTCACTTTACACGCTCTGCCTTAAAGAAGTTTCATAGTCTCTTCATCCCTATGCATCTCGAATAAGCAACCTACATAGTTAATGAGATGAATTGATATTCGAACTAGACTTTTTCCCTGTTTCTCATACAGAATGTTAAATATTATTCTGATTATCAACTACTTGATATGTTTCACCTTTTACTAACAAACATGCTAGTTTCTTTGCATCCATTTACTATATTTTCTCTTTAATGACACACGTTGTATTTATTTATCATAGATACGATATATTGGTAATCAAGAAACGAGAATTAACATATTTCATTGTTCATTACTTAGAGCCTAATTTTTCAATACTGCATTTACATTTATTTCCTCTCGAACGTACTAATAAATTTTCATCTCTTTCACAACGATGGACAGAGACAAAATATTCCGTTGTAGACAAAATATTCAGATCCTTAGTTAAGTTTTACGAAAGCTTTCATAACGGGATCAGTGGGACTTTTTCTGTAGCTCTACATACACATTGATACCACACAAATCGGTACCTACGTACGAACGTTTCAGAATACATGCGAAACTTACCATGTTCCCTACTCTTCATGTTAAATCAAATTACATACTCCTACTGTCTGTTATATAGACAAATCGGTACCTACGTACGAACTTTTCAGAATACGTGCCAAACTTATTATGTTCCCAATCAAATGTTACTACTCTTCGTGTTAAATCAAATTTGTAACGGCACACAGCCACATAAAATATTATAATCTGAATTTTGTAAAGGCGCATTAATACAGTTTTAAATAAAAGTAAAAATAGTACCAAAAATAAGAAATAAAATAATCGAAGTAAAAGTATAAATCAAATGAGAAAACAAGAATGAGATATCAAAAAGTGCCTGTGCGCTAGTAAAATTAAACTGGGACTATATTTTACGGCGAAAGCCGAGTATGTAAAACGAAATGTACATAAGCGGTATACCCGAAGGAGAGCTCGACCCAAGCAGACCTCTGGCTTGTCTCTTCGAAGGCAGGTCAGAGCAATAAATATCATTCTCTTCCGACATTTTTATTTATCTTCGTTTTCCCTTCCCTCCATTCTTCAACTCGTCTTTATTCTATTCTCTTCTAATCATCTTTAGCAACACCTTTTGTACTCTATAAGCCTTGTTGTCTCTGACTCCGGCTCGTCTTCATCTCAGACAGTGGAACCTACTTCACTTCAGTGGATTTCTGAAATAATGTCCGCGGACCAGCGGTTTTGAAAAAAAAAAAAAACACAACTTGACATAATTATGTTCTTTGTTCTGGTCCTTGATCTCTCCAAGTCATATTCTTGATCGTATATGCAAGCTACATAGTCAGTCTCCAGTGTGAAATCATTGGTTTTGAAAGATGACAAAGCTTAAAATGAAGAAACACGTGGACCCTGAAAATCTAGCGCTATGGATGTCCGGTAGCATTTTATCTATGATTTCGTCAAAGGAAAAAACTCTTTTTTCTCCTTCGTCTGAGGAATTGTTTATAAATGTCAAATTTTTGCTATAAGAAATTATCACACTCTGCAATTTCCAGTTGAGACACATATATTAAATGTATTAATTTCATGAATATTTTCCGAGCGAAATTGAAACAGTGCTGGTGGTGTAAGGATCTGATTTCAGTAAGGGTGCTGAAAGCTTCTCTGGCTCTCTCGCTCTTTGAAGTGCCATCGATGCCATCAAATGATTTTCTTTCCTTGTGCAGAAGTAAACAAGATCCACTCGGCATCAATACTGAAGTCTATTTGATAACGTAGATTAACAAAATTATTTCTGTTTTTGTAATGAGTTACAGCACCTTCACTGAGGAACACTACTTCGTGGCTATTGCATGGGCAATTTATGTGTGTAATCATAATCGAGCTAGAAGATGACACCCGTATCAGCACAAATGGAGGGGCCAACCGAAAGAACTTGTTGACCCAATAGTTGCACCATCGTTGAAAAGTTGGTTGTCATCCTGATGCTGCATGTTCGGCCACTTGGCTTACCATTTGTCTACAAACATCAGTCAACGTACCAACCGTTGCAGCCCTTTAACTTTGTTGGCCCAGTGTTAGCTTCATGTTCTCTCATTGTTTTGAAACTGTTGGCAGAACAGTATGCATATACGAGGGTCGTATGAAAAGTTCGTGCCCCGACTAAAGGTGCTTCGAATTTGTGCTATACAGTATATGATCATTAGTGTACTTAAGTGTGGATATTTTTTTTCTCATATTTCTTCTTTCAGCTACAAAAATAGAAGTTAATTTGCAGTTGTGGAATAGAGTTGGACGAAATTACGATACGAAAGGTGATGCACTAGCTAAAATGAAACCGTAACTTAAACCCTTCAATAAACATATGGTAGGAGTATTCCATATGTTCACAGATGTGCTGAAGCTGCAGTTCAACACCATTTAGTGACTCGCTTCTGGTATCACGATTTCGTCCATTCCGTTACTTCTAATGTGCTTCTACTTCTGCAGCTGCAAAAGGAGAAAAGAGGGACAAGAAAAGCTCCACGCTCACAGCAAAAATCAAAAGCTCTCAGAAAGGTACACCATGCTTAAATAAATTTTTCAAACTATACTTTGTATGAAAGGTAATACTACTCAAATAATTATAATCACACTGGGAGAGGGGGAGGGGACTCACTGTCATTGTCTACTACACAAGCAGCTGGTTGTTTCGATAGAAGTTTCATAGACCCTTTCGATCGTTACGTAGCTGCTGAAATTCATCAATGTCAGCTTTACAACAAGAACACTCCATTTATTATCATGATTTCACATACAAAATATATAAAGGCATTAAATGTCACTGTAAACTTAATGCTAACTTAACTGAAAAATATTACTGCAAATTGCAACATCCACCATCACCCGTAAACTAACTACTCCTCTCCCACCGTCTCCCAAATCGTACGACGCGAGAAATCACGATTGTACCCGAAAGATTTAGGAAGATAACAGATGTCTGCTGCACCGCACATATCAATGGTTACGCAAACGGCGGCGTTCTATTATATGTGACAACTGGATGACCAGTCTTTATTTGCAGTTGGGCCATAATTGATGTTCTGTTGTAAAATACAACTGCTTTGCCAACTATTATCTGCAGTTGGACCAAAATTGGTTCAGTTGTGGCGAGACAACCAAAAATTACTGTCGTGTAACGTCACCACGAATAATTCATTAAAGTGCGGTAGAGCAATTTTTATTAGTTCCTTTCTTAATTAGATCTATAGGTCACTTGATAGCATAAGTTTCATAATAAGCATATTTGTCGAACCTGCAAGCTCTTGACACCATGCCCCTGTTCCTCCCATCCTCGGAATCCGGCGTGCTATCGGTACACAGAGGGGACTTCCAGCAGCTGAAATGTTGGAGGATTAAATAAAAGACTTTTAAATTACGTGTGAGCTAGTTTTATTTTCATTGGGGAAGGGGTATCCTATATGATTATGCATATAATAAAATTATAAAAATCATTTGTTCGAATCAATCTGTCAGACGATTCCTGGCTTATGCCTATATATGCTTTTGTACATTTTCTTAATATCGTACCGCTACCGCTGATTTGCAATGATCATAATTAATAAAGAAGTTGTTCCATTTAGTATTATAGAGAGAACAGTAGCAACATCTATGGAGCCACTTTTTAAATTTTTCATAAAACAAATTTTTTGTAATTATTTATACCACCATAGCAACAATATTTCATAGATGTTACTATAGCAACCATACCAACATTTCATATAACGTTGGCAAAGGGCTACAGCCGTTTTCACAATAATTTGTAATTGAGCCAACTGTGTACTGATAGGGACGGACGGGATTGGAAGAAATAATGGGGTCGGAGCTGCCTCTGATTTTAGTGAAGATACAATACATTCATTTGCGCGGTGTGAGAGAGAAAATCCACTTATCTGACCGAACAACTTGAAAATAAAAGTTGCAATTCATACTGTGAGTTGGGTGCATAGAATTCTTCCTTGACACCAAATTTCAGATTTTTGATAATGACCAATTTGGGATTTTCGCCCGAAATCAGACATTTTTCAGCGAAGGGCCATGTTTCAACTCGTAGCAAAAGAAAGGGTATGATTCAACGCCATAACTTCTTGCATGTAAACTAAATATTTTTCTAAAAATAAAAAAAATAATTAAAAAAAT
>JAGDQP010024798.1:12908-27554 GCA_022664845.1 Lepisma saccharinum
TATTTTGTTTTTTAACAATTCATTACAAATTTTTTAGCCTAATTTTTAGAATATAGAAACTCATTTTGAAAAAATGTAGTTCCAAATCTTCAAAGTGCACTTCAGGAGGAACACAACAAGTTTTAATTCAGGTCTCTAGCTCTTTTAGTTTTTTTTAAACTTTCATGTATCTGCGCGAGGAAAAAAACGACATCCGCCATGTTGAAACTGAGCGTAGAACATATCTTTCAAAAGTGGTTCTCATATTTTCAGACATGTAGGAATCATGCTCCAAAATAAAATTTTCCTTTAATAGTGATGCCACCAGTGGTGGATGATTATTCGTGGAATGACCCTACAAACTTAAATAGTACAACAGAAAAGTAGAAATGTCCAATCTCTGTGGGTACATCGATATAGACACGTAACACTATGCTTTTTAATCAATATTTCCATTTTGCGAGTTTCATACGAAGTATAAGCGCATCACAAGCCACTAAATGTAGGGGTACAGGAAAATTGGGTGGTTATGGGTCACGAAATATTATTTTCCGCCCTACTTATACACGTAAAAAGAGAAATTATGAAGGTCCAGGAGAATTTTACGGAGGGTGTGCCCCCTAGCCTCTCCCTGGCTTAACCGCCACACGGGTTAATAAAGAACATGGTTTCTAGCAGTGATCAATTCCATCACACTGATCTGAATCAGCAGTAATCTTTGTCGCTTGTAAATCACTAGGAGGAATCTCAAAAGTCCAACCAAGTTTGCATCATTTCCACAAAAAAAAAAAAAAAATGTCTATATAATCTGCGAAAACACTGTTAAGAAAATCGAATCTTCTTGGTCCCTACTGGCCCCGTGTTCTCTTAGCTCTGGCGCTGCCACAGCTTAGTTTAATGTCATTACCTATTGCCTTAAGCAGTTCTTCTTTCTTTTGCGAAATACATTCTGAACCGTTCGATAAAGGTCGGCTTTACACTGAAAATCAAAGTTGATTCTTTTATTGATTCTTTACCTATTCTGTTCCATTTCATGCACTTCATCTTCATCACTTAGATATAATTCATTTAAAGTTATTATAAAGTCCAACCAATAAACTGTATCATTCACAGAGAAATACAAACATAAACTATTACTGTGCATTTATGGGTTTCTAGGCTTGTTAAAAATCACTAATAAGTGCTAGTAATTTTAAATAACTTTTATTATTATTTTCCGTTAGGTAACCCATGCTTGTACAATTCACTGATAATGTAAAAAACTTTAACTTTCAACCAGTAACTTGTGAATTGTGGGAACAACATGCAACAGTACTTTACAAGTTATAAATTTCTTTACTAATAATATTTGTTTCTACTTTTCTTAAAATTTTAGTTCATTTTTTACTGTTAAATTATTCATACTGAACAACAGCAAAATGAATGTAATCAAATAGGTTAAACACAATTACTCAAACCCATCTATATAGAGAACAAAAACACAGACACTTTACAGTGAAAGTTCTATCGTAATACTGAATGTTGAAACCAAACATACGGCACTGTTTACTTAAAACATGGTTTTAAAACGCAAATGAAAATATTTTTTCACAAATTTTGAACAGTGAGTATTAGAAATTTTGTTTTATATAAGTATTCGTCGATTGATTTTGCGATATTTCGATTAGCGAATTTTAATTTTCTTATTTTAATATACTCTTTAGACATTTAGAAATTTAATTTAAAATGTAAACTTTTAGATTGTAATGGTTGTTGCTTTAATTTTCTTCAGTGAGTGAAGACGAAGAAGAAAAATCCTTGTACCAGACAGCAATGCAAGTTACTCGTAAGCTGAATAGGAATTCGGAATCAACAAATATGAGCCATGAACTGAGCAATACTTCCCAATTGGCAGTTAGTTCTCCGAAAGTGGATGATAGGGTGCAGTCAGTATAATCTTTTCTTAATGAAGAAGCGGGATTATCACTTCAAGTAAGACATTTTAAATTTTCTTCTAACCTTTCAGTACATTAATAAAATTATATGATTTTGTTCCATATGTACACATGTATCATATTTCTTGTTTCTTGGGAGGAGGGAGCTCGCCTTTTATTTTATCCCTTCTTTTATCAAGTGGGGTACATTTGTACCCCACTGCTGTGTGTTTTGCTTTTACTTTAGAAACAGTAATTTGATGACTGGAATTCATGGACCTCAATTTCTAATTCCTATTATACATTTCACCATAAAGAACAGCTGTTCTGACTTTGTTGTTTTGGAGAAATTTCGTCTTAAATAGAGTGAGATGCATATACCACGTACCGTACCACGTTTCGTTAATAGGGTTGCTCTAAGATAAGCAGATACTCTCTTCATTACCAGTAGATTGCAACCTACTCAAGTGTTAAAATTTAAGACGTTTGCTCTATTAGAAATTTAGTTTCTATCGATATATGTAGATACACTAATGTCAATTTATTAATATTTACATTTTCTATCACAGGGCATAATGTGTGTTACTGTTATGTGGGCATTTTTTGTAAAGACCACCCACCCTAATAGCATTCAATGTCATATGAATATCCAGGGGATGTCCCGCCGGGATATTTGCGACATCCCACGATATCAACAGGACATCCTATACGTGTTGATCAGGTGGCCGAATGTCCGCTTAATGGATATCCACTGGGATGTCCCGCGGGATCTCCATGGAATGTCCGTGAAACGTCATGTGGCCATCGCGATGGTACGTCCAGTAGATATTATGGGATGTCGCATGGATATCACAAATCGCCAGGGGGAAGGTGGGGTCACCCTTTGTCCTTTCTTTTATTGCTTAACGAAGATGTAAATGTTCTTTATAGTGCTGGGATGCCCTGAAACTGAGTGACAGACTTTCACCGTCTCCGTGTTAGTCATTTTCAGGAGTCATAGTTGGATGTTGTTGAATTGCACAGCATCCAACTATTATAACGGTAAGGGATACACCGTTATATCCCCCTGTATGTATCCGTTAATGTAAAATACTGTCGGTGCAATTTTTTGCATTGTGTAATCATGTTTCATATAAACAAATGTACAAACAATCGTCTAACACGATGAACTCAATTCCGTGTGGCAATCGGACAGTGAATCTGGCCACACTGAGCGCCGACGTTGTGGAAAGAAACAAGTGACAGACGAAAAGGAAGTAGCGCGCAGTGTTTAGGCGGCAACAGATAGAACGCTCCAAACCAGCAAGCAAGTAGGAGGACATGTAAGATGTAGACGTGACAATCATCCATTTTTTGTGCAAAAGAAATACAGTAGTGAGTATATACAAGTCCGTATGTCAGTGGAAACCTAATAATCGTTTGTGCGGTAGCAGAAGAAGAATATTCTATTCTCCCGACAGCGAGTGAAGAAGGAAAGAATGCTCTTCACACAATATTCCCTGATTAACGTGAACGATGCACCACGTTTCTGACAAATGTCACAGTCCTCCAATGCGCAAGTAAATTGTTAATTGATCTTGCCACAATACGAGCTTCTCAAAGTGCAAAAAATAGTTACAGTTAAAATAGAGAAAGTGCTTATTAAGGTTGTGTTGTAATACGAATGTGCAGTAAAAAGTCCAGTCTTTGTGAAGTACAGCACATTAAGGCCTGTGTAAAGTAAACTACAACCATTTATCAGGTGGATCAAGTTTTTAATATTTCGTCCTGGAGGCGGTAAAGTAAAGTTTGTTAATGTGTAACAGTGGCCTACACCAGGCGGCCTAATTTACCAGTTATTTCTGCAAGCAAAACATAAAGGGGTGTATAGATATTATTGTTTTCAAGGAGAGCGCGGGAAAAGTACATGAATGTGTGCAGTAACAGTCCCTGTTCTTTACTTAAGGAAGAATTAAAGTGCATAGTGATTGTTATACAAGGGCACCAGTGTATTTGTATTGAGAAAAGGCCATTTCATAGCCCTTTTGTGTATCCAAAGTGTCTTTGTGTGACAAGTGTTAGTGAGCAGCATTATTGGCGCCAAAACACGAGAAATTAGCACACCTCTAGGCGTTGTGGTAGCCACCTGCGTGTGGCAGGGCCAACATATTTTGATTTCCCGCCAGAGATTGAGGAAACAGTGCAACGGATATAGTGTGGTTTATAGAACGGCATTGCACATGAGAATCTAGCCGAACCACACTAACGGATAAGTCTCCTGCGTGAGATGGGGTCCGCAGTGCTTATTAATGCACTCCATTTTTATTCTTTTGAATTATTATTAATATGTGTAGTGAGTAGATTTGTTGTTTTAAATATTACTTAATTAAATATATTCGTAAAATACCTGTGTCGGATTTTTGAGCGAAGTTAGCTTTCCGTGCGTGTCGCGCAACATTCGCGCCAAGTAGTATGCGAGGTTAGTACATGATAGGTAAGGTTTCCTCCACGCACAGCGACGCAGAATTAATACGTATCTGGTGCATAACCAATGAGAGTATTTGTTAGGCACAGTAGTAACTAATTGATGCGATTTAGTTAAGAAGAGAAAAAATTTTTTTTAGAATTTTGGCATTTTCGCACCAAATGTTGTTTCGATACTTAATAGCTTTGTATGATTTCATGTAATTATTCCTGGCGTGACCAGTCGACGTGTAATAAATGTTGTTAAACATAGTGAATGATAAAAATTCAAGATATAAGTAAAATTCAGTACTTTTTTTTTTTAAATTAAAAATAAAGTTATTATATTTTTTGACAAGATGCTCTTTTCATGAAGCTCATTAGTAATAGTGATTGCATGCTGTATTAGTAGATAAAATTGATGTGTGTTAATAATATCCTTTTGCAGCTGATGAGTAATCAAAATAGAACAAAGCATTCATTTCGTAAGTATAATTGCGTTCCTTGTTAGATATTCCGTCCTACCGGTGCCGGGATTGTGGATTTGCGCGGTGGTCAAGTGGACACGTACGCCGTACAGTAGGTCCTGTCTTCCATGTTGTTGCTTTTGTTCAGTCGTGGCTTCACCCCACATGTATTCGTCATTTTGGTAGTGGAGGCCGTGTTTTCGATTTCATCGGGAAGATTGATTCGTTATCTGGCATTCTTACAGAGTCACGAAACCCTGTTGATGACATCAACCCCAGTAAAAAGGGAGACAGTCACACTATGACACCTGAAAATGACTAACACGGAGAAGGTGAAACCCCGTCACTCAGACTCAGGCCATCCCAGCACCATAAAGGACTTTTCCATCTTCGTTAAGGAATAAAAGAAAGGACAAAGACTTCGCCAAACTCATCTCAATCTCGTCTACAATAACATCATCCTCTATCCATCCAGAAGAAGGCATCATTAATTGCAGAAAATAATCCTGCAATGAGTTTTTACGTAGCATTTTATTGACCATCTTCAGAATACAGAAAAAACATTTGTAGGAAAACTAACCTCAGCGTACCATCTTCGTGGACATGACATCCGTGGTGTGGCATACTGGCAACACTTTACTCATAAAAAACGCAGTACTTTATAACAATCGAAGAATTGCGTAATATACCAAAAGGTCCAGATGGTAAGCTGCTACGGAACAATGCAAAAACTAGTTGCGGGTTCAAAATTCGTCATGACTGATAACCCACGGAATGCAGTGATAACTCACGGAACTGAAAAATATAAAAAAATAACGCTATACACAGCACTTCAATACTCTCGGTCCGGCATATTGGGTAACGCCCAGCATTGAATCAGCATATACCAGCGGACTGGGAGTACAGTCTATAGCGGTTTTTATATTTCTTAGGTTTAAGTGTTGACATGATTTTAGTTTGCGGGAAATTCCCCAATATCCTCTAAAAGAATGAAAATATTACCTTGTGTCCTTCGATATGGTAAACTTTTCGATGTGGACCTACACATTGATTCTTGGTGCATCTCAGAAAAATTCGAATCGTTTAAGAAAATGAAAGTAGCTTATCAACAATGGGTAAAACAGCGAAAGGAGATAAGGGACAAAGCATGCACTGCGTGGGAACGCATTATACTAGCGAAAATACAACATAAAGAGGAAGGAAATTGGGTTAGAAAGATTATAATTGAGGCAATTACTAGGAAATATAAACTGCGAAAAAAACGCAAATCTTTTCAATGGTGGTGGTAAGATGTATGGTGCTAAGACAAATGGATCGAAACTAATGATAAAAATGAAATGATAGCATTAATGATCACAATGTATTTAAAGTTAGTTATGAAAATGTTAATGATGTTTATGTTTATTCTTATTATGTTGAATAATAATGGGAAAAATGTTGATCAACATGAACTTTAGGATTAAAAATGGTGACTTCAATATTTTATGGAATGTTGTGAATCAGATATGGATTTTGACACATTTAACATATATAAATAGATGATATTCTATGAATCTTCGTATGCGATATGGATTGTGATAGACGCAGTGATATACGATGTGACCAAAAGAATGTGTATTATATGTTTTTAGCAACTAATATGTATACATATAGACAAAAAATGAATAACTAACGAATTATTGAATGGCTGTTTGCAACACCCTGAATGTAGTATAAACTTCGGTAAAAAAAATTTAAAGAAAATTGTCAGCAAGCTTTTAAAATGAAATTAGCTTATTTCATATGGATTGACCCTGAAGAAAGTGCAACGAAGCAATGCTTGGTGACGTAACTCAATTTCTTATAATAATACTCACTCCTTTCCACATGATTTCAAAACATATCGTACAAAGTTTCACCATGCAAATGCCGGGATGGTACCGTAAGAAAGACCCTGGCCGATACCTTGCTCATCCTAGCCTTACCCAATTCCAGCCAGAGCCAAAGATGCTAAAAGGCTATAAATAAATTCAATTCAAATATAGCGTTGACAACAAATGAACCTTTATGTGCGTCACATGAAGCTTAAAATTGCTTATTGCCCTTCCTGCCATTCAGAGTACCTGCCGATGTTTCTTTGTCACGTACTGGTTTTAACAAACAATGTTTATAGAACTACTCTTCGTTTTCATCCTCACACCGATTTCAAATTCGCATTGGCGTGAAATTTTAGAACAAATACAGATTAATGGATACAGGGTTCACCGTTCTTATTCACTACTCCAAGTAGCGGTAAACTGAATGCTACAAGTAATGTCACAGAGTAGAGGCACTTGTACTTGTAGCAGTGAACCGGAACTGGTAACCCAATAACCACAATTTCACTAGTAATTTTATACAAGAAGTTAGAAATTAGGCATAAATAATTTAACCCATCCAAACAAGAGAAAAAATCTAACCGGACCTTTCTAAGTCATACGCTAACCTTATCGGCTGTAATGGGTACATAAATAGCCGGTCGAGTATTCTGCGGCGGTAGGCCATCGGCTCGAAGGTCCCGAGTTCGAGTCCCGGCAGAGGCATGGGTGTGGATTTTAGCAGCTAAAGGCGAATTGTCACGGTCCAAAGTTACTAGGCTGACCCATTTAAAAATTAAGTTTTTTAAAGGGTGCAGATATAACGTTCGGGATAAAATAATTTTCCATAAATCGGAGACAAAGTGAACGTAAATATCACGGTCGTGCAATTTAATTGTCGCGTAAATGGTAGAACAGCCTGTGGCAGCAGCAAGACTACGTAATGATAAAAAAAATCTAACCTGACTTCTCTATCCTGTCACAGACTACCTAACTGGCTGTAGTGGGTGCATGGAAAAGTAAATTAAATAGTTCATATTCATGGCAAAATAAATAGTTTGACATAAATCGTAGACAAAGATAACGAAAATATTGGGGTTGTGCAATGCATGTAATAATAGAGTGTGGAAAGTAGAAAAAAACTTAAAATGCATTGTGTGCGTAGTGCACAGGGCGCGAACACACGACCTTCCGGATACGAATTGTATGGCTGTTCTTAATAATCACATTGTGGAATATTTCGAACTTAGCAAATTTCTCACCGGCTACCTACACACTGACGTTTACAACCTTCTTGTTCATCGGCAGTCATAAACGAAACGTTCTTCGTGCATTAGCTTATGGTGGACCAGTTATCTACACTCTTGGCTTGCACGTGCATGTAAAATGACAACCAAGTATTAAATTTTCCTTTCTAAACATCTTCCCTTAAGTTTCCATCATCTACTGAAATATAGATCTATCATCATTCATTCGGCCTGAGTCAAAGATACCTAACCACCTTAAACTAAACGCACATTCAGATTGGATTTTTTGTACTACACAATTCAGCAAACGTGTACATACCCCCACCTTCAAAAATGCTTGGCGCGGAAGGTGTCTTGACCTTTCCGTGTAGGTTGCAACAACAATTTTTCCTCGCTTTTATTTGAAGTTATTTTCCCTTCTATTAATGTGAGGTCAGCATGAAGCATGTTCATCACAAAGGCATAAGGTAATGACAGTTACAGCTGGGGCGCTCACTTACGTGAAATTAATAAATACAAATATCCTCGCTATATTAAAACATCTATATGCACTTAACAATATGAACTGACATATGCTTACCTCTAAACTATGCGTAGTAACTCAATTATTTACTTTCGAATCAATGGTGCATTAACCGTCTATAGTACAAACAGGCAGTAAGCAGTTGCCAAACGTGAAGCGTGCTTGCGTGAAACAATAGACTGTTTGCGAGCGTTACATATTACCTCAGGATATCGTAATGATTTATTATTTGCTAGAAATCAGGCGATTCACTTAGTAATGAGTAATTTGGTTGTTACTTCGTAACGTAGCAGCAGTATCGTATATGACGTGATAGCACAGTCTTCAAAATATACGATATAAATCTGGTAGAGTCCTTTTGACCAAAGATCGTTTATTATAGTGGTGTATTTAATAAATAAATAGAGCAAACACTTATAGACGTTTTACCGACACCAGTTTATTACAAAAAGTTCCAGTATTATATAACATACAATTTATGATATAGTCCTAATAATATGAGCGTCCCGAACACGGGCTCTGTAATGATCAAACTAGTGGTTCACCTCTTTGTAATGATAACTTCGACTTAGGTCTTTTGGAAATTTGGAAAGGAGATTGTTTATAGATGGATACTAACTCCAGCCCAAGTTAGCAAGGTATAGGTATACCAACTCCAGTTCAAGTTGGGGGTTAGGAGAGAGTCCTGACTCCAGTCCAAGTCAGGTAGGTAGAGGTGACAACTTTTCGGAGCGAAGAAGTGATAACTTCTAAGGTAGTTGACTGGCCTTTTATATCCCTTTTTGTGGGCGTATTTTTAGTGCTTCCAAGTCTTACCGCTTGGTGTTGATGTCGTCTGCTTCTTGTGGACGCCTATTCAGCATTATGTAATGTTTGTTGACTGTGGTTTGTTTACATTGTAGTCAAGTCGACATACTGACCCAATGAACCACATCCCATTACATTCCTTACCCCCCTTATTCCAGGGATTATCTCAATTTTTGGAGAGTTAATTCACTGGGGATTTATGTAATCACTTTTGCATTACACTCTTTCACTTAAACGACACTGATATAAAAAAAATGAAAAATAAAAAAACATTTAAAATGATATTTCATATATATATGAGGAATTTGCACTTGGCTCTAACTTACCCAAAGCAGGGTCAGTCATTATGACATCATTCCCCTCAGTGGGGTTAGGCCTTTTCCTCTTTCTTTGCACTGACATTTTCGTCGTAAATCACTTTTAAAACATGTATACAAGATTACTGATTGTGGGTGCGATGCACTTGCTGCTGGGTATGTGTTCACTATTGTTGCACTGATGGGTATGGGAGTTGTGGTCGGGACCGTTGCTGGAAATCTTGACTTCTTCCAGTTCTATGTGCTGCTTCTGGGTTTCTTGCTGTGTTGAGGGGAAATGTTGTGGTTGGTTGATTCTTCTTAATATGTACACCAGTAATATGAAATTTATGATGATAAAAACGATTAGGAGGACACACACTGTTATTATGGTTATCATCTGTAATATACACAAAAATTGATTATGATGGATTTTATTTATTTTTTACTTGTTTAAAAAGACAATACACTGCAATGGATAACCCTGTTATAATTACTATTATCACTATCACTATTATGACTGTAGACCAAGCTACCATAGGATGCAAATGAAAATCCTGGAATTTACTAGGAAGGTTGTTCTTCTCGTGTTTCAACAAACTGTCCAGGTTATCGATCGTTTTCTGCAGAGTTTGAAGGGGCAAATGAAAGTTTGTTTCATAATTGTGTGGTAATGTATAATGCTTTACTTCAAACTCTCCTACATGCCTGGTTCCTAGTTTTAAGGTATTCGTTGTTACTGTTTCGAAATCTTGATATAAAAAAAAGTAAGTATATGGATTTGTATTGTTATTATTAATTTTAGTTTCTGCGTGATCGTTACTTAATTTGACGTCACTTCTTGTTGTTATATGTAAACCGGAAGGAGTGTACATATAAAATTCCTCTAAAGTTGACAATTCCGGTTTAATCTGGCATATTAATGTTTGATTTTGATAAATTATTTTATGCAAACAGTCTGTTTTTTTGCGTTTTCGGCTGTGCTTGTACCTTACAAATTGTGAACATCTTCTGTTGGTTACATAGTGACAAGTCAACTTCAAATATGTACTTCTCTGTTTTGATTGCATGATCTGGTAATGTTAATCGCATACGAGCAGTTTTAGATAAAAATCCATTATTATATACTTTATGCAGGATGAAATAATTCCTTTTATTTATCACAGGTATTTGTAAAATTACATCTAAGTTTTCTGTCGTAGCGTCGAAGTTTATTAAGAAACTTTTGGATGTTTGGTAGAATATTCCTATATCGTCGGTCATTATAGTGCTTCTTAATATTGGATTTATACTGATGATTTCTCTCGCTAGGGCCGGTTTTATCAGTATACCAGAAACACCATTTTCGAGAATGCTTTGCACAATGCTATCAAAATGTTGCTCTATGATTTGAAAATTGAAGAGTTATGAGAAATCTTTCATTAGTTGCGACAGAACAAAGAAGTTTGATTATTTCACTATGCATATTTGAAATCATTTTTTTTACAGCAATGGTCACGTTTTGTACAATGTGTGTTAATTTGTAATTATCCTTTTTTAATAGTTTGGATCTGATCGTTCAAATAGTTATTCTGCTGCTGCATCTGATATATTGTATTCTTTAATTTATGTACTTCATATAGCGAATACCCACTCATTGTAAAATTTACTATATTTGATATTAACGAGAAAATCATTCTTTTTGAACGGGTTTTATTGTGATGTTGAAAATCTTTCGGAACTATTTGGGATATTTTATTTAAATATTGTCCTTCTCTTTCGTGTAATATTTTTACTAATTGTTCGTATCCTGAACATGATTCGTTTTGTATATGAATAGCATTAAAATCTAAGTGCAGTCTGTAAGGGGATGAATTCTGTATCTTCATACTGGATTATTGGTTTATGTTTTGCAATGAAGAATCCATATTGCTTGAATACCATCTCCTGTCCTTTGGCCTTTGTTTGAAGATCTTCAACCATGCATATTATAAGTGCTGATATCCATATTTTGATGAGTCGTCCCATGGTTCAATGTTTCCTACACAGGAAGGAAGAAAAAAATGCTGAGTTATAATTACTTGCTTTCTTCTTGATTTAATTCCTAATTAGTTATTAGCTATGAAGGTGGTAATTAACAGCGAATATTTATCCACTGTGAAAGTGGTTTTGTTGAACAATAATTTTGATAACCATAGCATCCGTTGTATCTTAAAAGTCTATCTTGGCTGTAAAAAAAAGTAAAGGCAGGCTAGAACGCCAAATAAGGCTTATCAAGTCGTCCTGGCAAACCAGGACTGTGTCACCGTTGTGTATCACAAGTGGTATAACGATAAATGGAGAAAATGTATCACTTTTAGAATGTACTATGTATATTCTGCTTTAAATATTAATTGTTGTATTTGTTTATTTCTTTTTTTTTTTCGTTGCCGAGCGTTTGTATGGCGCGTATACCTTTACGCGTGTTGAACGGCCGCCACCTTCGTGTTCCGTGAATGATGGAGGAAAAGAAAAAATATGTTTTGCGCTGCTCTTCACTCGTCCATCCACTTCTCGGCTGTGGGCGGGGCTTTCTGCTGTGACGTTGTTGTGACGTAGTCCTGGCAGAAGCTCCTATCCTTCTGTACTCAATGATGCTTTTCCTGTCTCATGTGCTGTGTGTGCTACACACAGTTTACGTGTGTGTGTGGGTATAGATGCTTTCGAGCGTTCTCCATGGCTTAGCATTGCTTTTACATATCTTGTTCGTGATGAAAACTGTATTCGATCTATTGGTTGGATTTTTGAATATTTCTCTGTAGTTTTAATCTTGTATTCCCTTTTCTCCTTCATAGTATTTCTTTATTCTATCCACTGATATAAGCTGAATTCCTTGTCGAAATTGTGGAGGAAATCTTATCAGGTATTGATTATTATTATTATTCTGTACTACTGTACATGGACCGATGAATTGTTGAGAAAAAGTCTGGGGAATTTGATGGAACCTATGTGGAAAATAGACCAAAACTTTTTCGTTTTCCTGGAATGATGTCTGCAACCTTTTGGTATCGTAATATTTCTTTTGCCTCATATGTGATTTAAGCATTTTATTAGCGATTTTCTCCCGTATATCGTTGAGTTTCTCTCGGGTAATTTGCAGTGTATGTTTAATGCAGTACTGCATGTCTGTTATAGTTCTTGGATTGAAACCGTACATGATTAAATGTGGACTAAATCCAGTATTGGTTCGACAAGATTGATCTCCATTTCAGCCTTGTGGCAATCAAGGACGACTAAGGTTGACCAATTTTTCCTTGAGTTGATCATAAGTTAATGCTTCTAATTGATTCATAGATTGTAATTGAAATATTAGATCAAGTGCAACGTCTTGCAAATACATCGGGAGTATTTCGACTTTCTTCTCATTAGTCCACCCTTGCAAGTTACCTAAATGTTCGAAGATCATAAAGAAACGATCGGGATCGTCGTTAGCTGTTCCCGAGTATTTGGTGAGGTGTGGCAAATTGAATGATGGTTTAGTTGCCATCTCGTCTGCCTCAAAATTATTTTCTATACTGGTAGTATATCGTCCGGTCTTTTTTCCGGATCGGGTCACAGGCATTTACTCATTAAATAAATATTTTAATTTACTCTGCTTTGTGTTGGGAAAGAAAACGATTGACACCTGATACAATTTAGAGAAACATATCTTGGTTCCGTCCAGCTGCTGTCTGTTGGTAAAAAAAAAAAAAAAAAAAAACAATGCTCCTCGTGGGCTGCAATCTTCTGTCCTTGAGGGAGGGTAAAATCCAATTAAGGTTTCCAGGGGTGGGTTTTCCAGTTCTTGGGGTATATCCATTGGTTAATTTTGGATGTTTTTTTTTTTTTTTTTCTTAAATGTTTACTTTGAAAAACAATGGTTTAATGTTGGTATTTGTCACTTATAACTGTCACTGTAACACTTTGTTGAACACTTTATCGTTTATTCTCCGAAATATTTCACTTTCTGGTTTTGTCGGTTTTTATTTACTTTGCTCTAAAAAAAACCACGCTTTTATAAGAATGTTCTTATATAATTCGAACGTCTATCACTATGTAATGTCGTGATAGAATTTGTAATAGACACGAGCGTCTACCACCATGTAATGATTTATTGTTTGCAAGAAATCAGGTGATTCACTTAGTAATGATTAATTTGGTTGTTACTTCGTAAAGTAGCAACAGTATCGTATATGACGTGATAGCACAGTCTTCAAATAATACGATATAAATCTGTAGAGTCCTTTTGACCAAAGATCGTTTATTATAGTGGTTTATTTAATAAATAAATAGAGCAAACACTTATAGACGTTTTACCGACAGGCCCACAACTATGGTTTCTGTCACCCGAGGCAAGCACGCAATTCGGCGCCCACCCCCCGCCGAGGTTTGGTTAGAAAAGTGTTACTCAGTTATACATTGCACTCTTAAATTACATTTAAAATAAAACTAATGTTAATTTACATTACAATATTTTAAAAATCGATATATTTTAACCACAAAAATATATTACATTCGTTATCTGCTTACAAGTTTTAAAAATAACTTTGTACAGCTTTCGTTTGAAAGTAAACAATTTTGTTTGTTTGTTCGTAAGAGAGCATAATATGGCTCCAAATACAAGATACTTATACAAACTCATTTATTACATCACATATTAGTGTGGATTTAAGAAAAGAAAAATAGGAAAACTAATATTAAATACAATAAGCATAAAGACAATACTTATGGCGAATACTAAATATTAGATACGTAAAAATTTTGTATTATTTATAATAACATAATATCCCGGTATGAAACAATATAAATACATACTTCGTTACATACATTCATTCATCCATACTGTCACATTCATACATCCAGGTATACATTTATCTATATAGAGACATATACGCGAGTATAAAAGAAATATAATATATTACACCTAAAAAGTAATCCTAAAATTTCAGTACTTGCGTGATTTGTTTTACTAAAACAACATATTAATTCTGTTCCAAATATACTTTTCTCAAAGACATTGCAGATATTCTTTTCGCTTTAACGAGAAATCTATATACGGATTAATTTGAACTACATGATTAAATATGATTTTAGCCTGCGAGCATTTTTGACCGCAAAAATTTTAATTATGTTAACATAA
>JAGDQP010024799.1:0-13555 GCA_022664845.1 Lepisma saccharinum
TGATGTAATATTTATGGAAGTAGATAGCCCTTGGAACATAGATACGAACGAACAGAAAAAATGCAAATACGATTATTTTGTTGTCCAACAAAAGGCGCTTAAAAAAGTTAACTTTTCGTGACCTCATCTCTTTATCCGTCATACTTATGTTGATGTTCCGTGTCATACTGTGGTCTTATGAACTCATTAAAACTAAATACAAATGGCCATGCAATAGGTTAATATTGTTTAACATTTGCAAATGAAAAAAATATATTGCCACATGCGGACCACAGTTTGGCGACCCTGATCTAAGAAATTAACATCATATAAGCAATGGAAGCGTTGTTGAAGCATATTTGCACCACCATGATACGAATAATAGTCTACCAAAGTGTTCTAATTTCAAAGATTGCTATGGTTGTTCTGGTATTGAAGAACATTTCATTACAACCCTTATGTATAAGACTTACAAAGGAAAAATATATCAAACTACTGAGAATGGAAATTGAACTGGTAGTTTAAAAGGTTCGAACCTATGACGTGGGAATAACAATGCAACAACCGTGCTACCTAAACTTCTTTATTATAGCGATTACGTTGATGACTTTCAATTCATTAGTGATTTACCCATGGATTTATAGAAAATTATATCCGGTCCTTTGTTTACTGAACCATTAGTTATATTTTGTTGAATAGCTTAACAACTCTACTATGCAACACGTAGTTTAAATTAAAACAGAAAAATTAACAGTCACCTCGATTGAGACTCGAACCCAGATCTCCCAATTGTCCATTACACGGAAAACACACTCAACCGGCAACTGGGATATCCTGATTCGAGTCCAGGTCGCAGCGGGTGTAGATTTTTGTGTGTGTTAATTTAAACTTTTGCTACACACATGGTTATTTGTGAAAGGTGTAATAGCATATATATATATATATATATATATATATAAATTTTATATTTTAGAAAACCTCTGCGGAAATCTGAACTTACGAAATGACGTCACCCCCTCCTCTTGCCAGAAGGGAAGGGGTTGAATCAGCGATGTCTCTCAAGTACCGATCCTTTCAAATCTGTTTTTACCATTAGGGATATCGAAGGCGTTTCCAAATGAAAAAAAAAAATGATTGACGTAAATTGGACATTTTATATATTTCTTCACTTTCGTGCATATGGTATTGACACTAGCCAACACCATTAGCAAATTGAGTCGTTACTGAATCATGCTGTTAGACGGAGAAAAGGGAAAAATATAAACTGTTAAAAAAAAATCGCATGTAATTTACAAAAGAAGCTCATGTCATTTCCATTTCTCCTACTCCCAGGTCTAGGATCATCGCTGGACAGAAGAGGTCTCTCTCTCTCTCTCTCTGTCTCTGTCTCTGCACTTGGCACAGAATATCGATGCTAGGGCGCCGGTCCGACTTATGAAAAGGGGTATGGTGTCCGCACTGGAACGCGCGTGGGATCGATTTGTCGGAGCATAACAACGCAAGCACACGTGGTTTTCAGTGTGCGAGCGAAACTGACGGGGAATGCATGTTAGTGACAAAATTCGATTCATGTCGCGCGCTGAAGTTAAACAATTGTATAACACGAATACAGTAATTTAAATTGATAATTTAACTAAGAATTAATATTAGCGTAAAATCGACGTATTGCGTAAAAAGAGTTTTGTTGTAACGTTTAGTGAAATAATAACGTAAGAACTGAACATCGCAATGTCTCATTACTGTAAATCTTTCAGTGTGAAATAGAAAATTATGTGGAAACCCTTCTAGCACCAAGTCACCGAGAAAATATTAAATTTTGTTTTTTGGTTTATATTGCAAAATATTACTTTTGTGATTAGTGTTATATTTCTAACATCATCTAGTGTGTCCTGTTTCCTCTTTACTTGTGCATTATTGTTATTATATTTTGTGTAGAAAAAAAATAATAACCATGGATAACTACATTACCGCAAAGGTTCATGGATTTCCGAACATAACCCGTGCAATGTCAGAAGAACTTACCCAGGAAGGAGTCCTGTCATTAATTGTGGTACTAGGAAGTAGCCTCTCCCTCGTAGGACTTGTTTTCGCCTTCATTACATACAGGTTAGTGGTACCCCTTTCACTTTTCTTCATATTGTGTCTACAATATTCATATATCGATATGTCAGGAACTGTACGGTGGGGGGGGGGGGGTTGTGCCTTAACTGGAATATTATTGTTTGTTTGTTGTCTCTCTCTTTCTCTACACTAGCTTGCTGTGGCAAGTATAGAAAATACTGACATCGATCCGTACCCCACAAACTAGTTTGGAACTCACAATTTCTAGAGGCGACCAAGCGACCTAGTCCACTCGACCATCAAGGCCTGTTTAAGACTTAGTTTAATGAAAAGAAAGAAAGGCGGAAAGAAAGAAAAGGTGCACTTCACATGTGAAGTTTCATCTTAATATTAGAATCCGTGCCACACAAACATGTCATTGGCTTCGTGACTGCATCTTGTTTTTCATTGGCCCTAAACAGAAATGATTCGCTCATCCTCTCGTCTCGGCTGAAGAGATTATGTCCTCAACCACTCCAGTTTTCCTTCCCAATTACAGAAGGATTTGTTTTAAAATTCAAATGATTCTTACAGTTTATTCGGATACCTATGTTTAATTAATTTAGTTACTTTATTTGTGAGCTTTAGGCATCTATGGATCTGGCGAGGATAGGCTTTTGAAAGAATGCGGAAAGTAGTCAACCACGACCTGCGTTGAAGCCACTGATTTCGCATGGCATGAGTGAGGAAAAGCTCCTAAAAATCTCATTCAGGGTGATCGGCTACTGGCATCGAACAGAGGATCTCATAAATGCAAAGTCAACAATACATATACGTACTTCCTGCCTGGAGACATTCTAACTTTAAAGTAATTGTTTTTCAGACAGGAATTTTTACCTTAAGTTTTATTATCTTGTAAAATAGCGTGGCAAACTCAATATACAAAACAAATTCAGCAGATTACGACTTAGGACATCTATATAGATACCAAGATCCAGTGGTTGTTGTGGCAAAATAACTAGATTTCGGAACAGCGGGATGCGTCACAGCT
Source organism: Lepisma saccharinum (assembly GCA_022664845.1). Lineage (NCBI taxonomy): Eukaryota > Metazoa > Arthropoda > Insecta > Zygentoma > Lepismatidae > Lepisma > Lepisma saccharinum. Next base: position 3,071 of record JAGDQP010024799.1, read on the forward strand.
TCAAAAGCTGTTCAAAACACACATCCTAGAATATTTCATATACTTGTTCATAACTATCAGTGTATTACTGTGATGGAATCTAAGTTTAATTTAAATACGCTTAACAGACAGCTATGGTATATAGTTCGTAAATATTTAAAGACGCTTACTGCGGAAAAAGTAAGGGTGGTTGATACCAGGGTTTAGTCTAGGTACAATCCCTACATTGCTCTAGCGAAAGTAAAAAATCTTGAAAACATCTCCTAGAATGATCATCAACACGATTCAAACTTGCATGCCTTTGTAGTGCTGTTCCAATATTCGCGATGGTGGTCATTAGACCTTGCAGGGTGGGTCCAATGGTAACTAGAATAGAATAATAGAAGGCAGTTTTCTTTATCCCTTTGTCCGAATGATGTTCTTGTCGTGACGCGTTTAGCTAAATATTCATGCATTGTACTGTAATGCAAATTTTGTAATTTATAGTAATGTACTTTTGATGCAATGTATAAAATAAATTATAAAATACTGTATTTGCAGCGAACGCAGAAACAGTTGACTTCTTTGGTTCTGTAAATAATGCATTACCAGAGAGATCTTGGGATGTTTTTTTCTCAAAATTCTCATATCAGAAATTGAGTAAGAAGGAGAAAGAAGAAAAGGCAAAGAGAGTTAAAGCACCGGATAAAAGCGAGGAACGGAGCGTGTCTTGTGCTTCGGGGATTAGTCTCCAACTGCTGCTCCGTGAATGCAGACGTTCCCGTCGACTTTCGTTTCGTTCAAGCCTGCTAGATCTTTTTCCAATTCCGTTATTTTCTTCCTAACTTCCTCCACATAACTGCCATACTTTACATCCAGGATGAAGTACCAATAAACACGATTACATTGTTTTTGTTTATATTTTCTGACATGATGAGTAGTTGTAGCGGCTGAGATCTCCCATCTGCCGCTTAGCTGTTAAAATTGTTTGGAGTGTTGCCTCAAGAAGGCAAGGAAACTTAGTTGAATTGAACGTGACTAACAAAAGTCAGAAACCCTTCAGTTTCCAAGAATATTCAAGCAAGGAACACTTAGAAATTTTCTGTATTATTATGCACGTTCAAATAGTGATTCTCAATAATGGTCGCAATGTGAACTCGCTCCAACTGAGAATAATTCTTCCTCCGCTGTGTTTATGGATTGTCCTCCCGGATTGTACTCCTAAATGGACGTTTCGGTTTGGTATCGCATATCTATTTCATTGAAGATACGCTTCATGTGTTTTACATGTAAGGAAAATCACCTTAAAATCAGCATTCCCAAAATACCGTTATCCTCTTCTGAGTCAGGGGTTGGGAGAACATTGTTCGATCCCCTGTTACAACAATGACTTATTATTTTAGTTCTGTACATATCTGAACATTAGGCGTTTTATTTTTGTTAGCATTTTTTCAATAAGAATAAAACCTTCCAACGACGATTAACAACATTCTCTGCTTTGTTTCGTTTTTGTGTTTTGATTTTATTACCATCACGTTTCAATGAGTTAACTTTTTCGAATTTGTACTATACATAATGTTCGACAAACCGTACTGTATTTTGTTTGATATATTTTGTAAAATGATGTGCGACAATTTTAAAATACAACACATTCATTAGAATAAAGTGTAATATATGCAAAGACGCAAAAGGGCGAAGATTCACGTCGACCAGGTAGCCGTGTGGGTCGGGACGCTAAGCCAGCGAGTCGAAGGTCCCTTGTTCAAATCCCGGATGGGGCTTGGATGTAAATTTTAACTAGCATCGCATTCCTAATCGTGACGGGCCGAAGTCTACGTTACTAAAAATGTCCTATACAAAATAAAGTTTACAAAGTTTTACCAAGATTGACCGCATATCCCTCCGAACTTCGAATCAGAATCTTGATGTAGATTTGATGTAGGTTCATTACGGGGCCTCTAATTTCTCTAGGTCTTATCTGGTGTCTTTTTCTCGATTTATAATAAGTACAAGCCTGTCCATGTTACCTAATGCCAGAGCTTAAACAGGTCACTGTGTCATTCGCGCGAAGTTTCGAATCATGCCACCCGGTCTGATCCGGTGACCCGATTTCGACCGGGTGGACGGAGGGTAAGCAGAGTTTTCTTTTCTTTTTATTGTTCATTTGTTATATTAATAGGGTTTATTTCAGGGATTACAAGGTACAGTGGTTTTACCCTACAGAGCACGACAAATAGGATACCAGAAAATATCTAACACAGTACGAAAATATGGCAACAGTTTCATGTTCCCAGAATGAGCAAAAATTTCCCGAAGCTGTGCAAATACCCGACCATCGCAAAGAGTAATCTGAAAGAATGTGAATTTCATAAATTACAATATTGATTGATTCAATCAAGAGGGACAAGATCAGATCATATCGGGTCAACGCAGGGTGACCGAGTTAAGACTGGATCATACGTAGAGTCTCCGAGTCACAGAGTTTTCTTATTTCGGTCAAGATCGAACCACTGAGTCACTCCGTTCAAGTCCGGATCAATCCGGTCAATAAGGTAACGTTAAGTGAACCTGTTTCAGCTGTGCTTAATACATTATATTAACATAGTACAATTTTAACGAATTATTTTACAAATCCCGGTACATGAAATGAAAGTACAGTACTAATAGATTTCCAACTTCTCGTCCTTATAATTATGTATATTTTTTTCTTACCGTATAATTGCAAAATCCTCGACACCAGCTGCTTAACGACCGACGCTAAGTTCCTCGATCCGATAAGTTGGGAAGAATTGTGTCTCTCTCATTGTAGCCGAGAAAAACACTAATATAATTATAATGAACTTTTGAAATATAGCAAAAAGAGAGAGGACAAGTCCCGTATCGCTACGCTAGTATAAATGGACGTTATAACATCCATGAATAAAGTACTACGTATGTGGAAATAGCAAAAGACCAATAAAGGGAAGATACACTAAAAATCAAAGTACACATAAAGTTCACAATATTTCCCGAAAAACGTTTACAGTATGTCCCAGTTTTAGAACGTTTTTATTGCATAATATATGAACTTTTCGTGAAATTAATATGAACTATGCCACATTTTTTAGTGCTATTATATACACTTCTGGTGTATAGATACACAATTTATGCACAACAAGGTCACTTAATATTGGCAAATGTACTAAAAGTGAACTGAAAACGAAGTGTAGATAATGTGAACTACAGATAATATAAACTTAATGTGTACAAAATGTGCACGTGAGTCAGAAGCCAACCAAAATACACATTGAGCACACTAAAATGTATTTTTTTTTTCGTTAGATTCACATGAAGTTTGATTTTTTCACACAGAAGATTCATTTTTGGTGAAGCTTTTGTGTACATTTTGTGCCAAAAGATTTTCAGTGTATTTGTAGAAGATTCAAAATTGATGTCCATATAAAAGTCATCTCGTAAACAATGGTGAAAACATAAACCCACCATTGAGAGAGTAAATAAAATTATAGCAATAAGAGGGAAATACGTATAAATGTGTGTATAGTATAAAGTCAGGCCTGACCCGATGACGGCATACAAAATTACATATAAAAAGACAAGACAAAATGCGCATTGATATAGGTATTAGAAGTGAAAAACAAAATATAGAGGAATATTTCAATTGTACAGACGTGCATATGGTATAACAATTTCACGCAACAATGTTATAGTGTTAGAACAATGCTAACAACGGTGTAGCGGAAGGCTGCTCACTTCCAATCTTAAGTCAGTTTCTAACGTTCCCCCGTGCGTTCGTTTAGATACTACTTTTCCAAACATACTGAGTACATATACTGCAAAACAACTGTAATTATTATTTGTTGTATAATTGAAGTCTTCAATATGACCAAATAAGTATGAACCGTGAACCCGAATTTAATGTTAGTTTGTGCCTACGTGATTTCATAAACGCGCTAGCATGCATTTCAGACAAACAGATGGACAGATATAGTTTACTCTATAAAATGTGAAGGTATGAAACAGGAAGTTGTTATTGAAATAAAATGCAAAGAAATCTCCAGTCATTTCGTGATATGATTTAAAGTATGTTTAATAGTGTTGCTTGTAACGTCAAGACATCTCCATTATTCCTTTTGTAACAATCACGTTTTCCAAAACTTTGTCTTGATTCATCTGGATTAATGCACTGTCATCAATATCCACATTTATAAAATATTCGAAATTTCTTTCACCATATTTCGTATACGATTTTAACAGCTAAAGGACGATTCAAGATAATTGTCGATACGTTGCATACGTAGGAAGCTCTTTAAATGTTAAATATCATATCCGTGATTATTTATCTCCTGAAGATATAAGATCAAGTTATGGAGAAAACTAAGGTGTGCTTCTACTGTCATTAAAGACAGGATAGTTTTGAAATTTTAAGGTCTTTTGCTATCTTTGAATCAAACCGGGATAGGGTATGGAAGGGTAGTGGACGGTGTCTATAGTTAAAGACCCATCCTGACGTTCGTGTGGTGAAACTGAAAGAAACTCTGGGTTACCTCAGCGAGGACGGTCGGCAGCTGGATTTGAACGCATGGTAAAATACATAGATTGCGGACCCGAAAAGACATAAGAACAATACATTTTAGTTTTTATCATGTACAAAAATCTAGTGTAAATTACGCCTTCGTGCATACAGAATGCTTCAATACAAAGTACCGATTGCCCTTAGAAAGGGATATAGTTGACTGCCAAATCCTAAATGCAGCATTAATTAAAAATGATTATTGGTGTACAAAGGTAAAAATAGGAGTAAATATATTCCAAAATTGCAGTAATATTTCTAAAGTACTTTAAATTATTTACATTAAAGTATTTCTAAAGTAAAGCAAATTCCTAAAGTACATTAATGCATGTTACTGTTTCTATTGTAAATTATCCTAACTTTAAATTACCTGAAGTCAGTTATACTTATCAGGAATAGCCTGGGTCGAAGCTGATGGTGCTTCGCGCTCCACCTATATGGTCTTTAATATTTTTGGCTAAATATATTTTCTTCTCGCGTTTTAAATAGCGATTTTTAATGTTTCCTTGTAAAGTGAGACATGAAAATTGTGCCCCGATGCCAGGGTCTAGTGGACCTAGTTACAAATCCGGACCTGACTCTTCAAATCATTTTGTGTGTTTATTGAACGCTTTTTATATGCAAGAATAGAGTATTCTTTGTGGGCAAGCTATCTTTATGGGCTATCTTTATGGGCAACAAATGAGCAAGCTATCTTTATGGGCAACAAATGACGATTAAAAAAGTTGATAGTACTACGAACATAACTTGGATCCTCTTTATTATAGACAGTAGCTTCCAGCAATTGAGCTGCGAATAACTTAGAACATTTAATTGAGTTACTAGCTATCTACTAATACAGTTAGATACCGTACAAAGAAACGGTGACGCGTCTATCAGCATAGGGACTACTATATTGTAAAATAAAATGTGTATAAATTGTGATTAGATACTAATCTTTTTATTCTACATAAAAGTTGAAAACTCTACTTCAATCAGTCATGATAAACCTATTCTTCTTGTGATAATTACTGTTGCTTCTTTAGCTTAACGTTAGCATATTTTCAGTGAAGAAGTGTACGAAAAGTATAACGTAAGGTCAGGGAGCATGCTAGGATTTTTCATTTGGGGATGCAAAACGAAATTTTGAGTCTATAAGTAGCGTTTAACATTTGTATCGCAAAACATAAAAGCTAGGTTTGCACAAGGTTATTTGGTGGTAACACCTCCACAACGAGGAACTGGCGCAATTCCTGAAAATGTTCATTATTTTTGGAGTGTAACTGATGATAATGATTGTAAGTTTGCATGTTAACTAAAAATAGACAAAGTAATTTTTAACGTTAATCAAATCTGAGTACTACTTGTTGTAGTTATAAAATTTGCAGAAAATACTGACGATTAATATAAATGATTCGTCCTTTCTTGCTATCCTTGTGTAATGAAAAATTTATTGAAGAAATTATTTCCTTGGACAACACAAAAATGTGTTATAATACTAGAATTTGTAGCTATCTATTTTTCGCAAACTAAAATGACATATTTCCTTTGTGTATTTTTTGTAGGAGCATCCGTCCAATAGTTCAAGTTTTTTGGGAAATCGAGATAAACGTTCCCCAGTAGCACACATACGTGTTTTCAACGTTAATTTTAGGTTCATTTCATTGATTAAGCGTTATCGGTTGAAAGAAATATGTTTATTTTTAAATCATGTTTCAACAAAGATCATGGCGTTGATAGACGTTAATACAGCGTGTATTCAATGTATTATTTTCAACTGTGATATAATAGATTTTGTTTAATGCATTTCTTACTAATGTTATGTCAAAAATATAATTAAAAACTAATTGAATGACACGAACTAATTTTGGTGTTCTCATGTGCATGTTGAAAATAGATTGAATTTTAAATCATACTTAAACCAATGATATTCATGCTACGTCATAGATTTCGTTTTACACTTGTATTTCTTTTTTAATTTCTTAAACATTATATTTAAAAACAAATACAATGGAAATAATATTTTTAATGTTCTCATTTGCATGTTGAAAGTAGGTTTAACTTTTAACTATATTTCAACGAACATTTAATTTCAACGATACAGTAAATGAGTAATGGACTCTCCAGGTGGATTCTTGGATAAATGGTCAACGCGTCGAGCTACCAACGAAAACTGCAAAACGTTCCTGTGTTCGAATTCCACAGCCGCCGCTCGGATTGTTTACTGTTGGAAAATTAACATCGTATATCGTGATAAAAGCAACGAATAAAATTAAACTGCGTGCATACCAATAGACAGCATTCAAGCTCTGTTTTGGACAGCTAACCCCGTTTCTGCATCGTTTCTTCTCAACCATTATTCAGCGTCGGATAAACCGTTGAACAGGCGGACATTTCGGTTCATTTACAACGTTAATATAACGTTTCGATACTAACGTTTATTCCAAGTATTTTCAACGTTTGTGTGCTACTGGGGGTTTTAAAATGGAAAATAATTAGGATTATTTCTATACCAGTTAGCAAGTTTAATAGTTGAAAACTGATTCTGAGTCATAAAATTGTATCCAATATGCTAATATGTTATTGGTCAGTACAATTTGTGGACTGATTTGCTTTTAGAAACAGATGGAAGAAAACGTACAAAAACACGACGGTTCTTTTTCTTTATTAGCCATTCGTTTCCTTTTGTGTTTCTAGAATAATCAAATGTTGAGCGCACCCATTATAAATTAGATTATCTTAAGTTTTTAACATTGATATTTCAATGAAACAAAAATATTAAATTAAAAGTAAATTTAATCATTGTCTTGGTTTTTTCTTCACAGGTCACTTAAAAATATTATCATAGTATTCTAAGTACTCTTTAGACATAACAATTTAGATTTTCTAAATACTTAATTTTACTACAGTAGATGGCGTGTTCTTATGGAGGAGTTCTTCATTGATATCCTCTTAAAAGATTTATGGTCACTATAAAACTTAAGGCTTTCATTACAGTTTAATGCCAAGACGTGAAGCTATCACTGTTTTTTCTGAAACACTGTAAAACTAAAAATAGTCACATGGCTGACTGATGACCTTTTAAAACGTACGATTCAATTATGGCCAATGTTTCGATTTTAACTTAATACTATGGAAACTGCTAATAGGAACAACAATGAATGCTGTTACAAGATTTTTGAGGTCTCTTAATAACGACAGAAATGGAACGTCTTTTTGAAATGTATTTAAACATCCTCTGGTGCTTGTTAATTACAACAACAGACTTCGAGAGGTGATTTCTCAGTATCCTTACATCAAAACAAGTCGAAAGTTCCTGTGTGAAATTTTCAAAAACTGCATAGTTTTGGAACTAAAGACTGTTCGTTTCTTTCTAAAGAATACATGATTTTTATACGCTTTATATCTATATTAACTTGCTCTGTAAGTTTCTCTGGTGCAAATCTTGTAACTGATTTTTAGCTCACTTCCCATCATCTGATTTCTTTCAAATTTTGTAAACTTGCTTGCTTCCGATGACAATACAATATTAAATCATTAAATATACGACAGAATAATCCAGTTAACTGTAATTAATTAACTAACATAATAATTGGAAATTATCCTTAAATGCACACAGCGCCGCATCTATAATGTGAAGTTTGGGTTACATATATCGCAGGGAGTTTATTTTTCATCTATTATACATAAATAATAATTACAAAGGATTTTTTTTTAAAATACGCCTTTTTAAGATGGACTAAAAGGTAAAACATAATAAATTGAATTAATCTTATGAATCGGAAAATAAAAGCGTGGGTGCTCTTGCTTACCTTATCATAACATCATAATATCTAAGAGCACCCACACTTTTATTTTCCGATTCATAAGATTAATTCAATTTATTATTTTGTACTTTTAGGGCATCTTAATAAAGTGTATTTTTTAAATCATTTTTTATTTTTTTAACCCCTTAGTTCTATTCAACCGAAATGACGCTGATATCGAGAAAGTTGCATAGGGCGGTTGGCTGCAACGCATTTCACGTACGTAATAATAAAATTTACTATAAATTGTTTAACATATCTTAAATGATTGGACCAGAACAGAAACATTATCCACAAAATGCGAAATTGTTTCATGATAATTGGTGCATTATTTATTTAAAATTTAAGCACGCAAATTATAAAAGAAACATACATATTCATTGAACTTAGAACCTTCTAGTAGTGTTCCATTTAGAACTATTTTCAAAATGCTTGCTTCCTTTTCAGTAGGTGCTCTAAAATGCAAATAAAACATTAACTGAAGATTGTACCTATCAAATGATTTAATCAAGAGAGATCCGAAAAATATTATGGCCTCAGGAGAATGTTGTTATCTTTAGAACGGCCAATCCTCCAATGTGGAAAATGACGATTGAAATGTAGTCGCACATTTCCGCAAAAATGAGGTAGAACATCGCCCAATTAAATAATTATGTTTGTTATAATTAGTGTCCAATTGTTAAAACAATGTTTCCAAACATATCCTGGTAAAACTTTGGTAAATGTTATTTCTATATGGGTCAGTCAAGTAACTTTGGACTTCGGCCCGTCACGATTCGCCCTTTACCTGTTAAAATAAACAAACATTCCCTATCCGGGACTCGAAACCGGGACCTTCGAGCCGATGGCCTACCGTCGCAGACCGCTCGACTACTCGTCGGGGGCAACATGTCCTGGTAAGGGTCGAAATATTCTAATGATTCGCCATTTTTCAATTAGCAAATCCGTCTATGTAATGAGCGTAAACAAATTGTCTGTCTAAAACTTGGACTACTGATGTAAGTAGAACAATCTAATAAATGTAATAAAGAACTATCTCATTCACTTAAGAAACAAGGCATTGTACTAGAGAAACACTTTTCTCTTGTACTAAAATCCATTTAGTCTTCTCCAACAATAAGTTCGACAAGTCCCAATTCGTTTAGTGGTAATTCGTAGATTTCGTAAATCAAATCCGAACAAAAACACCAGAGGTGCAAAGAGTACAGCCAAGTTCTTTAGCCCTAAAAAGGTGTGAAATGAAAGACGGATGAGCCAAGTTCCTTTTTGACAGCATGTAACAAGAACAAAGGAACTTCGCGCCAGGTGGCAAGGTTCATGATCCTCAAGCTATAAGGGTGGTGGGGATCCTAAAAACCAGTACGTTCACCGCCACCAACCCTAAGGCTGTTGCCAGCTCGCGCCAAGTTCCTTTGTCCTCTTACATGCTGTCACCAAGGAACTTGGCTCATCCGTCTCCCATTTCACACCTTTTTAGGGCTAAAGAACTTGGCTGTACTTTTTACACCTCTGGTGTTTTTGTTCGGATTTCACAACCTTTTGTAGGTCGCGACCGAGTCGTATATATACTGGGTTCGAATCGTTGGGTGTGCTGCCTCAGAATTCCGTGTGCGCCCCAACTTCAAATTTTTAGGTCTACGCCTCCTTTATTGTAATCAGACTTTCTGAGGCAGCGCCTCATGCTGTGCAGACCTTTTCCCATATCCCCTCGGGGGCTGCACCGTCATAGCGGTGGTTTAATAGATTTATTGAAATATTTTCGTGATGGTACACCTTCATACCAAATTTCGCTTCTCTAGCTTCAGTGTTTTGAAAAATGGTATTTGGGCGGCTATGTTGAATTAAAGAAAGCAATTTTTAAAAAGTTTTCTTACATTGCCGTTACCTACTTGTGATGGTACACCTTCATACCAAATTTCGTTTCTATAGCTCGAATGGTGTGGAAAAAGGTTTTTGTGTGGACATTTTCATCCAAGTTAACAACTTTTCCAAAATGTAAATTATTCCTAAACTACTCTTGTTAATACACCTTTATGCCAAATTTTGTATCCCTAGTTCAAACGTTCTGGAAAATGGATTATGAAGTCAGCCATTTTGGATTCAAAATGATGTCTTTGCAGATATTTTGCAATCTACTAGTGATGATATACCGTCATACTTCGAAATTTCATA
>JAGDQP010024799.1:13655-27554 GCA_022664845.1 Lepisma saccharinum
ACTAGTGATGATATACCGTCATACTTCGAAATTTCATACATCTTTTTTCTTACAGAACCTCAAAATCGATGATTTCGAATAAACTCTTGTTCCTGTATAGCATGCTAACGTTTTGTGACACGCGGAACTCGGCTGCATGCACTGCCGTGCGTGTTGATACTCCCCTTGATTAGCTCGCGTCGCTGATTCAAGAAACCCTACGGCAGGCCGCACATCGAACTTGAGCAGTTTGGAGGAACTGCGTCCTTTTATCTCACCCAGAATCTGCAGGGCACTGGGCCTCATGATGCAGATATTCCCTCATACTCCAGAGCGCTGCGTCCGAAAGGGGAAACTTCTACATTCTGCCTGTATAACATGCTCCTGGCAGTGCTAATGTTTGTGACGAGTAAAACTTGGTGGGACACGCAGGAGTATTGGAAGTTGGCGCGAGGAACTAGGCTCATCCATATTCCATTTCACCACTTTTTAAGGTTAAAGGAGTTGACTGGACATTTTGCACCCCTGGTGCTTTTCTCGTATTTCGCAGCTTTTTAGACTTGTGTAACTTATATGCTCGCTTCGCCTCATTGGGACGCTTCCCCCCAGAATTCGAAGATAGCCTCGCTGGGGCACACCCCCTTTATCGCAATCAGGCTCCAGCTGGGAACAGCACCCTAGTAGGGGAGACGAGCATAATTTATTCTAACCTACTCGTAATGGTACAACTTCATACCAAATTTCGTTTCTCTAGCTTCAGTCGTTATAAACTGGGGCTTAGGCGGGCATTTTGGATAAAAGATGGACACATTTTTAACGTTTTCTTATATTTTCGTGACATACTCGTGATGATACACTGTCATACCAAATTTCATTTCTCTATTTCGGACGATATGAAAAATGGTATTTCAGCTGCCATTTTGAATCAAAGACAGTGACTTTTTTAAAACGTTGTTATGTTTTCCTAAACTACTTTTTATAATACATCATTATGCCAAATTTAGTATCTCTGGCTCAAGCAGTATGGAAAACGGATTTTTCGACGTCCGCCATTCTGGATCGAAGATGGCTTCTTTAGAGATATTTTGTAATATATTCATAATCTACTAATAATATTGTACTGTCAAACTAAATTTCGTTATTCTAGCGGCAGCCGATTAGGCTGTGTCTTCTTTAAAATTTTAGGGTTGGCGGCCATTTTGAATTCAAGATGGCAACTTTTTCAAATTTTTAAAATGTTTTCTTAATTTGCTATTAATGATGTATTTTCATACCAAATTTCACTGTTCTAGCTTTAATCATTTAATCTGTGTCTTCTTTGAAATTTTAGGGTTGGCGAATATTTTGAATCCAAGATGGCGACCTTTTCAAAATGTCGGATTTTTTCCTTTATCTACTTATCCTCCTCTACCTTCATACCAAATTTCATGTTTCTAGCTTACTCCAAACACTCTAAACAATATGATGAGTGAGTGAGTGAGTCAGTTAGCCTAAAATGTGCAGTTTCAGGGGTCCACACCTAGACCATAGTTTGAGATACGAATATGAAATTTTGTACATCTGCACATATTTACCATATCTCCTTAACTTCAAAAGCTCATATTCCTATCTTTAACATCTTTTTTCTTACGGGGCCCCCAAATCGTCGATTTTGCCATAAACTCTTGTTCCTGTATAGCATGTTTCTGGCAGTGCTGACGTTTTCTGACGTGAAGAACTTGGCTCATGCACTGCCGTGCATGTTGATTCGCATCAGTCTGAAAGATTTAGACTATAAATTATTAGTTAATGCTTTTCTTTCTTGAAAATCTCAGACTGATTGGGTTTGGATTATTATTTAACCACAAAAGTGGATATTTTCAGTAGAGTGGTCACAAACAATATTATCAGGTTGTTTGATTTCATGCAGTGTTGAGAAACCTTTACTTAATTAATATTTTAAAATATATTCTATATTCAACTTTCAATTACTTACCTGTTTTCTTCATCTCGAAGCACTATATCTTTTTTATTTTACTTATCACTGATACAACTAGGAGCATATATGTAGATCACAACTCACGAACCTGTGGTAATTTTAACTCACTGGCTAATAAGTAGTACAGTAGAATTTCGCGACTAGCAAATTCGTTAAAAGTTTAAACACTCAAGAAATCGCATTGACCAGATAGATGGTTTCAACATTTTGCAAGCAAATTCTTTTCAACTCACGAGATTTGTTTCCATCCACGAATTCTGAGCATAACTGAGGAAATTATATCATGTTTAGAAATTAATTCACGGAGGTGGTGCCTAAACAATCGAAAACAAATATAATTTGTCTTTAAAAACCTATCATCGGACTCGCGTCACACAGATAATATTTGAATGTAGTACACTTTATCCTCCATTATTGGTAGCAAAATTTGCGAACAGGGTTCGATATCTAGCGGGAAAATACAAACTACATTGTCAGAAAGCTATTCATTGTGTGTGTTTGGCGGTGAAAGACCTTGTGAAAACAAGACGAACACATGAAATATAATGCCACGAAATAATTTTGCTACCGGAAAGAGCAAAGGAAAGCTTTAAACGCATTGACGTACAATGTAACAAATATGACCACAACAAATTCCGAGCTGTTTTGATCATATGTCTATGAAAATTCAGCTGAACAATTAAGAAATAAATTCTTTCATAACTGTACATGTGTTTATTAAGCTTTCGGCATATATATCCAGGATTAGGAGATGTTTGTCATTTCAAAAGAAATGTGCTTTTATCTCAGTTTTAGCAGCATGCATTAATGCAAAGTTTATGTCTAAGAATTAAACGTCATTGAAAAAAAAATATATTAGTTTCTATTTACTAAAGAAATTTATCCTTGTACTCACATTTCACCTTGTACACACGATTTTTAACATGTCCACTCACGAAACGTAAACACCGTTTTTAACGGAATTCTACTCTCCCTACTAATAAAGTTAGATTTGCTTATACGACTTCTGCAATGAACGTGAATTAATTATAAACCATTCACAGGGGAAACAATAATATATATATATAATTTTCAAATATATTAAAAGGTTTAAAATTGGGAAAGAATTCAATCAAAATTACTTTAAAAAAGTAACACAGCTGGTCGATGATTTGATTTCGCTTTACGGAAAACTCTGTGTCCATCTAGAGTGATTTGAGGGAAGATGCCTATCGGGGAAAGATGGCTTCAGTTCTGTATTTCCATAGCTACGACACTAGATGGAAAACCTGTATTATGTGAAATAACTAGTTAGTAGGCTGAAGTGAATGTGGAGTAATCTGTCTTGTGGAAATGAAACAATTCTTTTTTTTAAAAAAAAATCAGTTTTTAGCTTAAAAATAATTTCCTCTAGTCAGTAAAAAGTTTCGCATTGTGCTAAATTCCATGACAGAGTAGAATATGAACTTGAATAGGGTAGGTTTGGCTATGAAGTACTAGCTTAGACTGTATCACAAAGAAGACAGGTGTGTGGAGGGAAAGAATGGAAGTGGGGTCTTGCCCCAAAGGTTGGAGATAGATGCCAACTACGTAAACGCATTGCATAAGACTGTTTTCATTGTTTGCTTGCTAAGACACTCATTTCTTTGAACTATTCTTGTTGAACAGAATGTAGTCATACAAATACATTTCTAATTAGTAGTCTACGCACGTATTCAATAGAATTTGAATATCATTTACGACCTTTAGGCAACTATAGTTCAGACCGAATTAAAGCTGGGGTGAGGAAGTGTGAAAGAAGTAGGCCAGGGCCTAGTTTCGAAGGCACCATCCCAGAATTAACTTTATGTGACTAAGGAAAACCTTGAATAAATTTGTCAAGACCGTCGTCGCGGAGATCGAACCTAGGACCTACCTAACACGAAACCAACGCTCTACTAACTGAGCTATGCCTACTCACTACATGCTATACTTTAAAGGACTATGCGGAATATGATTAAAGAGCTCCGAGAAGTTACTAAACACTTACTTTATATAATGACAATATTTACCTGTTTGCGGCCACTAGAAACAGTAATGAAATAATAAATATATTCATTCCGAACAACAACCAAAACGTAAACACGCCTCAAAATGACTATTTGCATTAAGCATTGATCATTTCTTATACTTCATAATGTAATAAGAATCTTCCTCAAATGAGTACATCTCCTGGTTAATTGCGTTTATAGAACTTTACTAATGTAAACAACAAGACAGATGTTTAATCAAGACATGTATTGATTAAGTAATTCAGATATTAATCATACAGATGCCAAGATCATTACTATCTTCCCATATAGTTAACCAAAACTTAACATACGAACATGTAAATTCAAATTAGTCGCAATATTAATCTTTGGCAGATGTCAGGTGCGGTAAATAACTATATTATAGATTCTGTATCAGTCTGTGTCTGTTATGATTAAAGAAATCCTCGGAAACTATCGTCACATAATAAGTGCAAACAAAAAATGAAATTAAGTCACCTAGTTTCTGTGTATATTTACATTTCAGCGGAATCTTATCACTAGGCCTCAGGGATTATTCTATTCTAAAGGGGTATTAAAAATGAGCCAAAGAAAGTATAGATCAATCAGGGTCATTCTTTTTGCTTGGTAGTGCTATTTTTGTGTTTGAACTCTTACTAAGGATATGCCACAATTAAAATTTAAACGACTTCGGTGAAATGTTGAATCTCAATACTGCGGTGGAAAGTCTGAGATGAATATATAAGATGATCTGTGGACAAGAAGGCTAGGCCACAGCTGCTGCAGCTTTCTCTAATCATCTCGTTGACCGCAGAAAATAAAATCGCTCCCTCTCCTACGTGGGATTGTGAGTGTTTCTTGAATTTCTTCGATGACACTTTCTCAGAAAACAACTTCTTTGGGAATTAAACCAATCCGTTCTCCGAGGAAGACATCTTTAACCGTCCTACTACAGACAAAAATAATGAAAACTATGAAAGAGTATATTTCACACCATCCTGAAAATGAATTCTTAAGCCACAGATGGATAAACAAGGAAATTCTGTCTCTTCTATTTCTGCTATGAAAACTTTAGTTTGGAAAAGACGCGGAATAGCAGCTATATGAAATTCTTAGGGTTATATACGTGCGTGACATAGATACGTCTGCATTATTTACGTTGCTCTTTCATATTTTTCGGTTTCTTCTTTTTCGTCGCGTATTTCCCTTGTTTTTCCTTGTTTTTGATATATTACTTATTTACGTGTTCTGGGTACAAGTTGCGGATAACATCTGGCTCACGCTAGCACCGTACACTGAAAACAAACATGTTTTCTGTGTAATATTGTTTCTTATTTTGATAACAAAAGTGCGTTCCTGAAATGAGAAAGTTCTGTTATACTTTTATTACCTCTGTTTTTAATTAATTACAAATAATTATCTATAATTCGTTGACTGAGAATTGCTAAATTTTGTTATCGAATATTGTTAAAACATAACTTGTGCAGCGCGAACTTGTACTGAGCGATGGTAGTTTGTAGTAAGACTGAAGATAGTGAAATGTTTTGCATTGCTATCTGAAATATCCTGAATGATTGTTAAAAGGACTGTTAAACTTTTGGGTATGTTTCTTCATACAAGTGGATATCTTATTGATTTACGCTACCTAATGCCCAAAAAATAAGACATGCCCCTCGTATATCCAGTAGTGTTTAATATTCAGAAATGTTTCAGGGTTATCCTGGAAAACACCGAAAGAGTTCTTTTCCGTTTTCAAGGTTGTCTGTTTAAAGTTACAGTGTGAATTTTTGCACATGTGCAGAAAGAGAAAATTGTTTATTACAGTAACCGTGCATCCAATTCTGATCGAGTATTCTCTGTCGGCATTTTTATCACGTATTTTAGCAGAAATATCACATATATTATCAGTGAATGGGTATTGCGATCCCTAATCGAGAAATAAAAAATTGAATAAACCGTGGCGTAAATCCTGAAAGTAACTTTATTTATGTTTTGGGAGTTCAAGCAATATTTTTACCCTCTATACTGTTTCATTTAGTTCCTTCTTACGACTGACTATTTAGTCCTTTCAGTGAGGCGCTGCACTTTTAACTATACAACTCGTGTTCAAATCTTGCTTCAGGCTTTTATTCTTTTATTTGCCTGAAAACTGAAATTGTTCTTCAGAACTGCAAGGAGGCATTTATGAGCCAAGTTAACGGAGTTTTTTTTTAGAGCTATACTAGTGTTTGGATTTATTTTTTATTTAAGGGCCCTCCTGCCACCCCTACCTCTTTGCTCTCTTAGCACAGCTTTGTTTCGAGCGCCTGAGAGGCGCAACGAATCTAAAAGGGATTCTCCACAAAGCTGGGGTAGGCCATCCCCCAAGTGGTCTCCCTGTCTCGACCCCTTCTCGGCGTCGAGACACGGAGTCCGTAGGACCTGAAATTGCATAGATTTAAAAAGGTATTCAAAAAAAAGTTAAAAAAACAGAAGAGTATAGGAGGACTGAGGGTGGGTAATTCTGTAGCTCAGTTCCCGATGGATAAACCTGGGCCCTATTTCCGCGAGTTGGGGGGAAAGTTACTATTTATTTTTTCTACTAGCAATGCATACACTGTTTTACATATACAAGTGACTTGAGCTATACAAACCTCAGTTATTTATTTATTTATAGCTGTTTGTGACATTATTATTTAATTTTTATTATTGTCATTTAGTTCTTATTTATTATTTGTGCGTTTCTCTGATTTGAATTATGATAATTTTAGATTTGTCTATTTTTTCTCTTTCATTCATTCATACTTTACTGTTTATTATCTTTATTATTAGTATTTTAACAGGATTGCCACTCCTATTTTGTATCCGTTCTCTTGTTGAGCTTAGAGAGTTTCTATTTGACATTATTTGTCTTCCTTTTTCTAATTCCAATCTTTTCCCATTACTTAATCTATATCATTTGTAACATCCTTTATCCCACTATATATGTCCCCTAGTATTATTAACTGAATATTTTATAGAAAACAACATAAAGTTTACACATGCATTCCTATTCATACTCCCATTCAACCTGTGAGCGGCACCAAGCCGGTCGAGTTGATTCAGGCCCCCGGGCAGCGGGATTTCTCCTCCAGATCCATGGATCGAGGCTGGTTCCGGGAACTCTTCCTCTCCCCGCGTCCATCACCTCACATCACACGCACTTTCTCACTTTCACTCGCGCACTCGCTGCATTATATTTCTTCCGCAGTTTTTAAGTTCTTGCCTTCCAGAGTTGGAGCGCTGTCCTGACTACAAGTCGACAGCAACTCTGGGGGCGATGAAAAGGTTTTATTTTCGATCATACGTACAACATTGTGAGCGCTCTATTATTATTAGGTTTAGGTATTTCTGTCTTCTAGGGAATGGGTACGCGATTGCCACGACCGTGGAGAAGATCTAAAATCCACAAAGTTCGTATGGCATCGTTCAACCATTACTCTAGACAGAAATATCGCTCTTACACTCACACTCGCCATGCGTACATAATACCCGATTCATCACCAACGAATACACAATAGACGGACCGACCGAACGAGCGGACGAACACATGGTTACACGGACACAAGGAATATAGTCTATATACATTTGCTTGTGTTTGTTGCTCAGTAGTGTAGTGTTTGGATTTATCGAGGAAGGTTTTTCTTCAATGTACTTATTTCCCAACGAAATGTACTGGTCATTATAAACCGCGATGACAATGTTGTGGAACAACGCCATCAGTCGGCAGTAAGTTAGCTGTGCTTCAGGATTACACTCAAGTCGAGGCAATTCTAATTCACCAGTAACTTGCTCGCAGAACCATGCAGATCTTAGAGAAGTGAGCGCGTACGCAAGCTGTTAGTCCGGGAGACAATTGTTTTACTTTCATTTCTTCTGTATATATATTACATAGAATATCAAGCATGGATTAAAAAAGTTTTTTTCGCAATGATATTTTGTAAAGAAAATGCAGAAATGTGATGAAAACATCAAGTGAAGAAATTCTGCTCCCATCGCTGACTGAGAATCGAACTGGGTTTCTGTCTTATTGCAGAAAATGGGGACAGTAGAATCCTGCGACTCAAAACTCAAGAAATTATATGGAGTACATAGACGGTTGTTAATATTTAGCGATAATGTGCTTTCTTACCCATAAAGTAGTCGCAAAAATCAGCTATTTTGCTTCCACCTACGATTTCTGAACTTTACTGAATCAACTACACAATTTCTATCCATTCGTTTACGAAAATAATACCTAAATAATAAAAAGATAATAATTCATCTTAAAAAGTCTATCATCTGGCATGGATAATGTTATAATGTAGTACAATGAATCTATATAGATGGCAGCGAATTTTCGAACATGGGTTGTAATCTAGCGGGGGGGATACGAACTACATGATCATAAGGACCTTCATTGAGTGAGTAATGCGGTATTTGTGCAAGAATTGTCTAAATATTTAGTCTTCATTACACATAATTATTTATTTGATACTTTAGCTTCTCAAGAAATTTACTCTTGTATTCAAGAATATTTACCTTGTACTCATGGTATTTTAACATTTTCACTCACGAAACTTAAACACGTTTATTCAAGATTATCTATTGTTCCTATCTATAACTAACGTGTCTATGACGTATCTTCTTACCATTAGAATATTCGTAGTTACTGAAAACGCTATTTGTAATGTGCTACGCATTGTAGGCTAATGATTTTAATTGTCTGTTATAGCAATTATTTAGGCGCCGACCGCATATAAAAAATCGGAAATGAAAAAAAAAAAGATTTAAGAGTGCTTTTATTTTTTAAATATACTTATAGTGCGTTTAACCCTACATTTTAAATAACAAATTGGATTGTTAAAATTATTATGTCAACATTTCATTTTTATAATAAAATACCGGCTTGTTTATTTTGGAACTTGGTATGGGATGAGACATGAAGCTCGGACTTCTCGGAATCATCACAGTTTGTATTCCAGTTCGGGTTCTTAATTTTAAGGACATGACACTCCCTTAGCGCGTTGAATCGCTTTTAGTGAGGCCAATAATTGTTGTATAAGTTTGTGTTCTCTGCAGTCTTACTTTATTTCTTGTTAATGGTTCTTCGTTCAGTGTCCTGACGTGTGAAGTCATAGCTCTTGGGCATCTACTTGATGTTTCCTTGTTTTCTGGTTCATTACTGTCTACACGTCTCTAGTGTTCTACAGAACCAGCGTGACTGTATTCTGATGTATATTATTGTAAATGGCATTATTTGTCATTGTATAAGTATTCGCTGATAGATCTTTCCTTGTTATTGAATTGTTGCTAACGTATATATTAAGTCATTAGAATTTAAGGACTAGACCTACAGATGTTGTTTTAGTAAAATGGATTCCAAACCGTCGGTTAATGAACCTCTACGAGGATTAAGACCGTAACCTTGTGTATAGCAGAGCAGAGCGATTACCACTTGTCAAACAACGAGTTCTGGTTTTCCTGAAAAGGTGTGGCGGTCTTAAGGGAGGCTTTGTTTATTTAATACTAATTTATACAATTTTTCTTCTCTCTCCGTGAGAGCTGGAAATTTGGTTTTGTTCAGAGGAGGTCCAGTGCTATTGTGTTTTATATGGTTTTGTGGGTTCAATGTAGGAATAGTTTTTGTTTTTGCATATTTCGATCTATAGATCCAATTTTTATTCAAGCTGTGGGATTACATCATTATAAGAGTTTTGCTACCATAATGTTTGTTTGGTCAGTGACATCATGAAAACACGTCGTCAGTTAGTTGGTTTTGTTCTTGTGGAGTTGTTACCGACAACAAGACTCTAAGCTGCTTTTTCTGTTCCGACGAAAACTTATTTACTGACTCTTTTCCTTCTACTAGCCTGTCTCAGTGTCAGCGGATGTAAGATTGTTGCCTCTAGTCGGACTTTAAAACTCGGATTGTTTAGTGGTGTAAACCCCAAGACGTTGATCTTAATATGATGTCAAAAGTATAGAAGCCTGCTTTAATTGGCTATTTATTCTTATCTTGTTTTGGTGAACTTTCATCACATTGCCGATCACCGTTTTCTCTCATGAATGTTATTTTCTGTTCTAAAAATATTGAAAGACTACCTTCGCTCATCAATTGGCGTCGACTCGTCTTCTTGATGATTTGGCTGTGGAACGGAAAGAGGTTTAAAAAATTTCTTGTGACGTCTTGTTAATGATTTCTAAAATAAATCCAAGACGTTCCTCTTCAATGTATTAGAGCTTTTCAACTGCTGTAAATAACACTTCACAAAAATGTTAACAATTACAAAATTTCCTTATCTTTTGTGTCGTATATTAGAGCGATTTGTTTTATTTTAGCTGTATCATACTAACCGCGTGTGAAACAGATGCATGTGAATTATGTATAAGCAGGTGTGAAGTATAACCACGCTTGGAAATAGGCGTCATGCGGTTCAGTATATCATATAAAAGTCCTTCTAAATGATCTTGCCTTCCCTCCCCAAGAAGCAACTGAAATGACACCACTGAGTACACTCTATGAAATTACTACTACTAACTATGTAAATGGCCCGTAGGGCCACCTTTTGCCATGATCCAACAGGGAGTCACCAGGGCTGGACTTCTGGCTATTTTAAGCCACTTTCGTCCTTTTGATTTTTTTTTAAAAAAAGTTAGAATTGGATTTATTTTTAGATAAAAAAGAATCGAACGTCTGTTAAGACACAAATAGCCCTAACCGTTTATTTGTTGTTAATTAATTTAATGAGTTAGTCGTTAGTTAATCGTTTTTGAAAGAGCACGTAAATTGCACAGGAATTAATTTATATGTATAAGAGCCAAAAACGAAGGTGTTCGAGGTAGGTTTGGTTTAAATAAAGGATGTAGAGTAGGTTAATTAGTAATTAAAAGGAATTATTTTGATTTACTGTACATTTAGAAGTTTGACCGCCTTCATCCATTTCTTCTCTTGTCGAACGCACTTAATTGATTTGTAATGATTTGAATAGTTTTGATTATTTAATTTATTTCAGTAATCCTCTGTGGTAAAATTTGTTTGTAAGATTTCTTTTGTAAGTTTACTTTTTTGGTGTTGCTTTTTTTTATATAATTTGTGAAATGTTGCTGTACCACGTAGAGATGTCCGTCCATTGATTGTATTAGATTCAATCGCAGTTGAAATATCTCCTCAGTTGCTACATTAATGGCTGTTGAAATTCTATGTAAAGATTCTTTACTCTGAGGAATGCCTAATGTGAAAATTGTAGATGCCCATTTAATTATTTTATTTAAGAAAACGCTCAGAATATTGTTCATATAGCCTTCTGAATTTTGACTAACGCTTTTGCTTGTTTCTTTGTTGGTTTAATTTGTATTTGGAGAGCCACTTGAATTATTTGTTACATCATCCTGCTTCTGTTGTTTCAAACTATATGAAAGATTTGTGCTAGCTCTGACATTTTTTATAGGGAGAAAGTCCCTTTTATTATTCGGTCTTAATGGACAATAAGAGGCCCCCGTTCGGTGTCCTTTAACTTTACACGTAGCACAATAGTTCTTATCAGCCGGTTTCTTACAAGTGTAACTTAAATATTTGTTTCCACATTTAAAACAAAAAGGATCATTTCTGCACGGAAACTGACTGTGATATTGATAGCAAGCATAACATGAATTCGGTCTGCCGGTAGAAATGGATTCCTCTACCTTATGTCTGAAATACCCGATTGTCAAGCCATTTGAAATGAGGTAACTCACCAGTTCTGGATTTTTTGTGAAAAGCCTGATCATGGTAGTTGGACCCTTATCATTGCGGATGCGTGTAATATTTGTGAGTGGCATTTTCCTTTCCTTTATGAGATAATGTTTCAAATCGTCAATTTGGACGCTTGTGTCTACCCCTCGAACTATACATGTGAAAGTTGAAGTAGTGTAAGCTTTCTGAGGAATTGTCAGTTTTTCATTTGAATTATTCAAAATGGCTAAAGGTCCAAAATCGCTGTCCTTGAATGATTTGATAAAACTTTCTTTGGTTTGCCTTATTTTCAAATACTAATTTGAGCCCTGTTTGTTTCAATGTAGGATACGCAATGACTTTTAAATCCGGATTTCGACTTTTTACTAATTTATAGAAGTTTAGAGGATTTCTAAGTTCAACCTTGATCCCTTTGATAATTGTTGTGAATTTAATATTTTGTATTTCTTTGCTTGAATTTATATTATCAGTTTCGTTTACTTTACTCTGTTCATTATCTGCTTCCTGATCTTCATTATTTAAACTATCAACATGCACGGCAGTGCATGAGCCAAGTTCTTCAGGTCAGAAAACGTTAGCACTGCCAGAAGCATGTTATACAGGAACAAGAGTTTATGGCAAAATCGACGATTTGGGGGCCCCGTAAGAAAAAAGATGTTAAAGATAGGAATATGAGCTTTTGCCGTTAAGGAGATATGGTAAATATGTGCAGATGTACAAAATTTCATATTCGTATCTCAAACTATGTTCTAGTTGTGGACCCCTGAAATTGCACATTTTAGGCTAACTGACTCACTCACTCACTCACTCACTCACTCACTGACTGACTCACTCACTCACTCACTCACTCATCATATTGTTTAGGGTGTTTGGAGTAAGCTAGAAACATGAAATTTGGTATGAAGGTAGAAGATGATAAGTAGATAAAGGAAAAAATCCGACATTTTGAAAAGGTCGCCATCTTGGATTCAAAATGGCCGCCAAACCTAAAATTTCAAAGAATACACAGCCTAAACGGCTAAAGATAGAACAGTGAAATTTGGTATGAAACTACATCATTGGTAGCAAATTAAGAAAACTTTTTAAAAATTTGAAAAAGTCGCCAACTTGAATTCAAAATGGCCGCCAACCCTAAAGTTTTAAAGAATACACAGCCTAAACGGCTGCCGCTAGAATAAAGAAATTTAGTTTGACAGTACAACACTATTTGTAGATTATGAAAATATTACAAAATATCTCTAAAGACGCCATCTTGGATCCAAAATGGCGGGCGTCATAAATCCATTTTCCAACTGCTTGAGCCAGAGATACGAAATTTGGCATAATGATGTATTATCAAGAGTAGTTTAGGAAAACAACAACGTTCTAAAAAATTCACCATCTTTGATTCAAAATGGCAGCTGAAATACCATTTTTCACATCGTTCGAGATAGAGAAATGAAATTTGGTATGACAGTGTATCATCACAAGTATGTCACGAAAATATAAGAAAACGTTAAGAATGTGTCCATCTTTTATCCAAAATGCCCGCCTAAGCCCCACTTTATAACGACTGAAGCTAGAGAAACGAAATTTGGTATGAAGGTGTACCATTACGAGTAGGTTAGAATAAATTCGGTTCGTCTCCCCTACTAGGTTACAGTTCCCAGCTGGAGCCTGATTGCGATAAAGGGGTGCGCCCCAGCGAGACCATCTTGGAATTCTGGGGCAGCGCCCCAATGAGGCGAAGCGAGTATATACATTACACAAGTGTAAAAAGCTGCGAAATACGAGCAAAAGCACCAGGGGTGCAAACTGTCCAGTCAACTCCTTCAACCTTAAAAAGTGGTGAAATGGAATATGGATGAGCCTAGTTCCTCGTGCCAACTTCCAATACTCCTGCGGGTCCCGCCAAGTTTTACTCTTCATAAACGTTAGCATTGCCAGGAGCATGTTATACAGGCAGAATGTGGACGTTTCCCCATTCGGACGCAGCGCTCTGGAGTATGAGGGAATATCTGCATCATGTGGCGCAGTGCACTGCAGATTCTGGTTGTGATAAAAAGACGCAATTCCTCCAAACTCCTCAAGTTCGATGCGCGGCCTGCCGTGGGATTCTTGGCGCAGCGACGCGAGCGAATCGAGGGGAGTATCAACACGTACGGCAGTGCATGCAGCCGAGTTCCACGTGTCACAAAACGTCAGCATGTTATACAGGAAGA